>JAANDH010000860.1:140478-174185 GCA_011799765.1 Nymphaea thermarum
TACGGGTACGGCGACTATTATATATAATTAATTCAAATTAATAATTATTATATATAATTAAACCACAAGTTTTAACAAAAATGTCAATAAAAAAAGGCTCATAATGAATAAATTATCATTTTTTTCATCTTGTTAATGAAACTTGTTATGTTAAAGTAAAAAAAAAACCAAAAAAATAAAGAATAAGTATTTTTTTTTTTATTTTTTAAGTTATAATGTAATTTGGATCTGGATCCAACCCGGATCCAGATCCAAACGTACCGGATCCGTACCGCCGTACCGGTACGTGGTACGCCACTTTAGCGTACCACTGTGACATAGCATGCAGCATATGTTTGAGAACAATATTTTAAAACAGCATCTATTTGTAATTTCTCAAAATTAGGTAGTTATTTGCAAATGCATGAAATGTTGGTCAGCTACTTTTTTTTAATGTTTATTTGGGGTAATAGCCTTGCATAAAACCTCAAATGCCATAACCTTATCAAATGACTCGTGCTTGCCATCATTTACAAACCAGAATAATAACACATCAGATTGTGACAACGGTTATGGGATTTGAACTTTAAACTCATGAATGTGACTCATCTTGTCTTGCAGTGGCAAAGCTACATGATGACTTCACAATAATATATATGTTACTATTTTGATATATTTGATTGTTATACATTTAAGTGTCTCTAAGAAATTAAAGGTATTGAATCAGTGCCTCTACCAGAAAAAATTTCTAGCTCCGCTAGTACCACCCGATTGCACTATACCCCGTGAAACAATGTTAACCAACTATATACAAATTTCTCAAACAAATGTTAATAATAACATTCAATAACAATAATAATGACAACAATAACAACATGGATACCAATGTTATCCATATCGTACGATACGGATGAGTATCGTACGTTACATATTGTATAGGTCGAAGAAACCTATACGATACGTGTTCGATACACGATACACGTCTGTATCGTACGATACGGGTTAAAACGCATTTTTTTTTTCTTTTTTAAAGTTTAAACACTTCTCCATCTCTCTCTTCTTATAATTAAAGACTCCAAGAGACATAGGAGGGAGAGATTTTGCTCATTTTCATAAAAAATAACAGAGATTCATCGATTTGAGAGATATTATCATTGAATCATGAAAGATGATAACTATATGTTTTAAATTGTGATGTAATCTAAGTCCTAAAACTCCAAGTCTTAAGGCTCTAAGTTCTAAGATTCTATAAAATTTTCAAGTTTAAAATTGTGATGGATGCTTATTATGTTATTTTGTATATCTACTTTCTTATTTTTGAATGTGTTGTTGATATACATGTATGTTTCTTATGTATGATGATTTTTTTTATATTTGAATACTTTTTTCTTGTTTTCTGTTTTTTTGTTCATTTTTTTAGATTTTTAATAATTTTTCTCTATTTTTTTATTTTTAAATATTTTTTAAAATTAAAAAATTAATTTAACGATACGCTACGCTACATTTGTGATACGTTACAATATAGTGTATAAGTCGGCTCGACCAATACACGATACGCTACGCCTTTTATAACATTGATGGATACACCTAGATTACTAAATTATTCACGAATAATTTTAAAGTTCTCCAAGCTAACTGCATGCATATCTAAACTGCCCAGCTTCCCTTAGAAGAAGGATAAGGATTCTAGATGAATACAAAACAAAAAAGGGTTACCGAGCTAGTGTCCGGAAAAAACAATGACAACTCAACAATGCTGTCCGTCCATAATCCAAGTTGTGATATGCTGATTATTTAGTTAGTTTTGTACTTAACGTTGTCCTTTCACAACTTTTGTGGTTGCTTTCGTCTCGAGCGATTATTCCTCTTGTCACCTCGCAATATTATTTTTCTTTAAATAGCTGGACCGCCGTTAAAAGTTTAGTACATTTTGAATACAGGCTAGCATCTCAAAATTTTCATTTAGCGACCTAAATTTGTTGAGAATCACGATGCTCGCTTTTATTTACCACCTGTCAGTCTGCCTTGGCCCGTACTCATTAAAAATGTTAAATTGTTCATTAATATGTGAGAGAAAGAGCTCCTTGGAGTAAGGAAGAAACCAGTCTGTCAATGAACAGTGAAACTGTGAACGTTGAACCATAGGAAGGCCCGATGCTGAGAGTGGATACAGCAAAAAAACTGTTTCTCCTTAATTTCGAGCAGTTGACATGGTATGACATGTTCTTCATTTTTAGAGCGGGCAGGAGGTTTAATCTCATTAAGGAGACCTGAACTTCTCGTTTTTCCAAGCAAGGTCTAGAATTGCATCGATACCAAGAGGTGAGATCTCCATGTGTTTCAACTTTCATGTACGGATCCATCTACCTTTTTGGCATAGGAGTATAACCAGGGGCACAGCTAAAAGGGCTTTCATGGAACTTGGCCCCACCTTTTTTTTTAAATTACATGTAAATTTTTATAAACTTTTACTTGTCTTATATAAAAATTAAAAAAAATTATATTTCAGCCCATGTCAAAATCTCGCTTTGATGCGGCCTGAAAATTTTCTGACTCCACCCCTAAGTATGACCTCTCACATATTGAATTGGAGACATACCAGATAACAAGTGGCAGCTCACCCATTTGAGCTAGACATGTTCTTACCTTTTATTAGAGTATTTTAGCAATTTTACATAAGAAAATTTTTCGAGTTCCACTTTTAATCTGATAAGGGAGAGAGTCTTCTACTTAACCAACAGGATCATTTGGATCATGTTCAGCCCGTATGACACAGTCATTAGGGGCATAACATATAACATGTTCTTCATCAGGAGCATCGATCATGGGAATCATTTTATTATAAGCTCAAGCAGTTAATCGTGAACTCTAAGATGGCGTTCATGCTTTTATAGATCAATGAATTTCGAGACGTTTTAAGTGCCTTTTGTAATGTTTGGTATGTTAATGTTCCTTTTTCTCTGTTGTTGGTCCTTTACCATAAGCCACCTGAACTGTTTCGCATCATTCTTTCTTTCTTTAATGCAGCGCCGGTTTAGTAAGACTGAATGATGAAATAAGATGAAATGACAGGGCATTTTACACAGTAATTATAAATTAGTAAGGTGGCAGTCAATTCACATTAAGAATCTGCCGTATCTTGTAAGTTTCGTCATATTCTATATGCACAACAGAATAGGAAGTATGCACTATAAGTATGAATCGCACAAAGCAAAATACTTTCTTCAAGGCATATTGGTAGCACCCGAACTGATGAACTAATTCCCATAACCAATCATTCTTACATAAGGATGTTGATATACCAGCCTTCACTTTACATATTGCTAAATAAATTAACTTGAGAATCAAGTGTACGTAGTCATCATACAACACAATTACTAATGTTAGGTCATCAAATTTTTTAGTTCAAATAATTATAATATGGGCATCAGACATATATGGTTATTGCCTTTATTTCTTTCAACATGTTTTTTCTTGTTCCAACTTGTTAAAATCAATCAACTAGATCGCCAAACAGTGAGAACTTTACTTAGTTCAACTTTGTCTTCGAGAGCGATGGGGACAAATGAAGTATACATTTGATCCACTTTTCTGAAAACACAAGTTTCCTTGTGCAAACTATGAGATTAAATTCAGGAAGTACATTGGTGGGGATTAAGTTCCAATCCGGATCTATTTTAATTGGTATATAGTTGTCAAAAGGTAGTAATAATCGAGCATTCTACTTTTTATGAAAGAGAGAATATTTTTGGACAGCTAAGGTAATATAATATTTGGGCGTGCTAGTTAAAAGAGTGATTTTGAAGATCTTCGAAAATATGATCTGTTCTATTCGTTCCTTATTTTCAAAGCTAGCTTCATTGCGACTGCATCTCAAACAGAGTCTACCGATTAATATTAAAGAACCCTAATTATTAAATAGGCTGACTAGTAGCATCTATGCTGGGAATATGCACCTCTTTCACGGAGACATTATTCTGAATCGGTTGACATATGATCAAATGCATCCATGGTTGTCGCTTTCCTTTTCATACTTGAGGGTACTACAGCACTGCAGAATATATCGACGAGAAAGCTGATGTGCTTTAAGTGTTCACCCCGGCGAATAATACAGGTTGGAAGGTCGTATTATATATATATATATATATATATATATATATATATATATATATATATATATATATATATATATATATATATATATATATATATATATATATATATATATATATACCTCCCGGTGGCCCTTCTCCCATGCGCTATACTTCCTCAGGCGACAGCTCCGACCACCTCTCCCACCGGCGGAGCTCCGTCCGTCCAAGCTGCCCTCAACTACCGCCTCGACCAGCAAATAATCAAAAACTGCTCATTGCCTTCTTTCGGCAAATAAAAACCTTTTGTAACAAATCCGTCTAAAGTAGTGACAAAATATCGGCATGGTCTACAAAAGTGACAAAACACATCGTTAAGAACAATATCAAACTTTGATGCAATGCAAAGTAACAATTCAGTTTATACTCATATAAACAACCTCCTTGAATTTTGACCATTGTTTACTATGAATGACTGCTAGCAGTCCACATTTATCTTGGTAAATTTGATACTTGAAGAATTTCGCCATTGTAGCTTTCTGGAGAATTTGAACAAGAATATGAGAAATATTAATAACAAGATTACACAATAAAAAATTATTCATAATTTAACAAAAACAGTGAACATGTGTGTTTACAAAACTGAAGGGGCAACCATATGTAAATGTAGGAAATGGTTGAGAATTTGTCATACTAGACGCAGTTAAACAAAGCTAAAATAATTATACGTCTAGTACAAAGTGAAAACAAATAGCATAAGAAGCAAAACCAAAGATTCTCAATCTGTCAGATTATATTACTGGTTTTCAGCACCAAATACTCTGCAAAAGAATGAAGATAATTATAAACAAGAAGTAAACAACATCAAAAGGACTTACTCATTAACGGATGATTGTTCATAAATGAAAACCCTTCACGGAATACTTGTCTCATTTTCCAAATAAACAAGTAGACTGCCAATGATCTTCACCTTCAGTTAGCTATGTGCTTCGCAAGTTTCAGCAAAAGTTTTCTTTGTTTTTCTCCGTTGTCCATATATCTGAGCTGAGAGTTGGGACTATAAATTTAGAGTCACAATTAAAATAAAAAATCGTGTCACATTGGGTGGTTTAACTATTTTTCATGATACTGTCAAATAGTTGGGGTGCATTAGAAATAGGAAGGGGTAGACCCTTAGCAAGAGGCATCCTTAGGGGAAAAAATCACACTGGGATCATGTCCTTTGCCATGGAGCAGACAGACATGATCCAATGGGGTTGCTGTGTACAGCAGCCCCTCCAAAGAATGAAGCATACCTGGCAGGTGAACAGGCTTGAGAGCAGGTCGAAGCTGGTCACCTGATATGTCGTTGAGGGCAGATCTTCACCGGCAAGTGAGCAGGCACGAGGGCTGGTCATGGGGGTCGTTGAGGACAGCTTGGATGGATGGAGCTCCGCCGGCGGGAGAGTTGGTTGGATCTGTTGCCTGAGGAATCATGATGCGTAAGGTTGGGCACCGGACTGAGCCGCCGATCGGTACCTGTACCCAGGCTCGGGCCTAGAAAAAGGAGAATCGGGCCGGCCTGGTTAAGTCCGATAAGCTCGGGTGGGATCTTTTATATTTATTTTAATATTTTATTATGATTAATTATATTTATATATTATTTTATGTTAAAAATATTTTTCTTAAATTTAATCTGGTCAAGCTCGAGCTTGGGTTTGAATCGTTCAGTCGGACCCAGGCCCAAGTTCCAGTGTTAGAGCCCAAGGACCCCCCACCCTACGTTTTTCCCCATTTTCTTTTATTGGAGTACCATTGTACAATCAAATCCATATCGACAGTTCATAACCCACTCGTGTGAGATACCTCGGTAAGAAGATCGGTAAGAAGAACTGAGTTGATATATATATATATATATATATATATATATATATATATATATATATATATATATATATATATATATATATATATATATATATATATATATATTTATTGAATTTCTTGAGTTTAGATGGAAAAATCTTTAAGCAAGCATCGTGAGGTCATGATTGGATGGAAAACGGTCGGAGATTTCATCTTATTATGTATACACACTTTTGGAGATCTTCCATGTGCTTTGACATGGACGTGCAATTGTTTCCACGTAATCCTGCCACGGTTATTGTAGAATCACGCGGAAATATGCATGTTCACACCATGCAAAGCAAAATTCTCCGTCTTATCGAACACGCTCTTGTCGTGGAATATACAAGTCTAACCGATTCCCTTGTATGAAAACCATGCAAGAAGGTAAGTGGAGAAGATACGCGCACTTAAACAAAAAGTAGTATTAGTACGAGCAACGTTTCAGTCTATAAGTCGATTACGAATTACGGAAGTCCTTTTTACAAGTACCTGTCATCAGTCATGCCCTGAGCTCAAAATTTTCATAAATTAATTACGCTGTCTCGGTATTATAATTATACAAGCCACTGTAATATCATCCCAACTCGTGGTTGCATCTATGATAGAAACTAACATGAGGAAAGACTGAAAGTATACTCATGACGTAAAAAACAGTTGTTGTCTGTGCTCTGTACAGTCTAAAAATCTCGGGCTATTAACTCCCATTCCGAGGGCGTTGCACAGAGAATAATGGCGCTTATGATACAGGAAGTTGTGCTCCTTGTCTGGCATTGAGTTCTCAATCGAGAAGTATATTCGTGGGAAAACGTCTAATGATCTATTTGCAGGAAAGCATTTGGTGAATCGGCGGCTGCTATTTGGCCTGGATGGTACTTCAAATTACAGTTGCCTACCAGTTGTAGACTAATGAAGGAAAAAGGAAAAAGAAAGAGCCTAATAACTATCTCAGTTTCGCCAGCTTCATCGTTTAATTGGTTAACACAATTCAGCTTTTACATTCGCCATGTTCTTCTTTCGTATTTGATCTTGTGAGAAAGATTATGCACGAAAAACTTTAAAATCTCAAGCAGCAAGCAATAGCGCAATTTGGAGCCCAGCAATTCACAGGACAGATGCATCATCCGAGAGAAATACAATTAATTTTGCTATAGTATTAATATCCACATGCTCTCTCTCTCTCTCATGATTCTTGGCATTTTCCTGTTTCAGTCGTCTCTCCATCTTCCTTTGCACGTGATGTTCTCTTCTGACCGCCGGCCCTTCTCAAGTCTAAGTGATAGTGATTTCTTTGGGGTACATGGTGATTTCTATTTCCACCTTCCATTGCATACTCTTATATCTTGAAGGCTTTTTGGCCGCCCGATGTTGTTTCTTGGTTCTTCTTTATGGCTTGTTTTTCATTTTCTGTTGTTTTCTTTTTCTTTTTTTTTTCAGTTGTACCATGTAGCATCTATTACTCATGTTTTAGTTTTATTTAATGCAAACTCTCTCTCTCTCTCTCTCTCTCTCTCTCTCTCTCTCTCTCTCTCTCTCTCTCTTTCTGGCTATAAAGCTGAGATAGAGCACCTCAGCCATTTCCGGTTAAAATTTCCGATGACATGATGGAGTTGCAATGGTGGCCAAATATGGAGGGTGAGTTCGTGTGATCATGTTGTTGGACGTGGGGTGCAACTCTAGTTAATTTGCAGCTTGAAGTCCTAGGTTGCGCAGACGAATCTGTTGCGTCTCAGCTTCCACAGAGCAGTTGTCACTTGTCAGAGCATGCAACAAATTTACAGTTCGTTTAAATTCTTTTTCTGAATGCATAACAGAAGGTGAAAAGGAAAAAAGCAAAGGGCCCTCTCTCTCTCTCTCTCTCTCTCTCTGAAAAGATAAGGACTAAAAGCATAAGATAAATAAGAACAGGTGGGATTCATTCGCTTCTGCAAGTATAGCATCTGCCATAATATTCCTACATATTAGCTTTCCCTTTACTCTAACATTACATTACAGCTCTTCCTTCCTTTTTTTTCTTCTAGGTTGCTGGTAATGGTTGTACGTGTTCATTCATGTCTCCCTCTCCCTAGTTAGAGAGAGGAAAAGAAAGAGAAAGAGCTTTGCCTTTTGGTTTTGGCTTTTGTCTTGCACTACCCTTCCCATCGACGGGACACCACATGAAATATATGCCCATCTCTCTCTCTCTCTCTCCCCCTCTCTCTCTCTCTCAATTATGCATACCCCTATAAAGGAACAGACAGTGGGCACCCTGTAACTTCCACTACCACATTATATATATATATACATATATATATACTCCATGAAAAACCCAGCTCTACACTCCCCAATTCCGGAATTCAAATAAATCCAATAGTTTTTTAAGGAAGGTGGTCGCCCGGTTTACGTGCATTTGTACAAAGACCCATCCCTCCTTTCTCTTTCATCCTTCCTGCCAAAATTTAGCCTGCAAAAAAAAAAAGAGTCTGGATGCGAATTTTAATCTTATTATAATGGTATTCAGTTACTTGAACAAGAATTATTACATGCTAAAAATTCTGATCATCCGACCCCTCATATCTTGGCCGCCCAGCATCAGTTCACCTGTAGCTGTCCCAATACGTCTTGTCCCTGAACTGTCACCTCCTCCTTTTTCTTCTGCTTTTACAACCAAAAGCCACAGTCGTCTTCTCCCTCCTTCGGTTTTCCTTTTTTTCTTCTATTCTTTTTCCCCTTTCTCCCTCTTCACCCTTTTTCCTTTCTTTTAAGTTCTTTCATTCTCTCCGTTTTTCTCTTGATCCTTTCAATTCAACTGTATTCCGTTCACAACTTGCTTTGGGTTGAAACCCAACTTGTAGAGAATTAGTTCCTCTAATTCTTGTTTTCCGCTTTTCCTCCTCTACCTGTAATGCCCTCCAAAAGTTGGTGTCCAGAAGTCGGCAGCTGTTTCATTATTCACGAAGGTGCTGGAGATGGGGACCAGGCACAGTCCCCTGCTCCTGAGATCCTGTTTGGGGCCTTCCTGGTCCTTTGATTTATCAGAATTCTGCAATAGAATAATAGTTAGACATCTTTTTTTCTGTGCATGAAAATTATTCAGTCTGTAAAGGATGACAGAGAGAACCAGGAAATTGAATGATGAAAAAAATGAAACAATCAATATACAATTACTACAGCATAGTTCAACTTTGGCAACCCCTCTCCCCACCCAACAACCCCATTCCCTAAAAAAATGGACAAAGAAGAAGAAGAAGAAGAAAAAGAAGATGGAAGTGAAAAAAGAAATAGGTCTAAACTCTAAAGATAACTACCTGTGGATGTTGATGTTGTATCTGAATCCCACTTTTCATATATGGATTACTGAGCGCCTGACAAAATATAAAGCGCTAAAGTTACAGATCTTTTATTCAATTATGAAGAAAGTTTGTGTGAGAAAAGTTCTTACATTGACTTGATCATGGAGGAATTTGATGTACTGAATTGCTTCGTGAAGGACTGATGCTGTATCGGTCTGAAAAAATAAAAAAGTTAACGTACTGATAACATGTAACTGCATATACGAAAGGATACAATAAAAAGAAGAGTGAGAGCAATGCTATTTTGACTATATAGTTTACAGGGGAAAAAAAAAACATTCGTGAAGAAAGTCACCTTCCCAAAGGGAGAAACTAGTTGCTGCAGTGCAGTGATTCTGTCACCGAGCTTTTCTTTACGAACCTATGAAGACAAAGAAAGATGCACTGTTAATGGTGATCAAGAAAAGAAAAGAAAGGCCTGCCTCTTTTCTATTCCACAGGAAATCATTTCCTACCTTAAACGTTGGTAATGGTGATGGTGTATCCAATCTAGGCCTTTTGAATGTTGATTCAGGAGTGCTGCTTTTCTTCAAGTCTGATGAGCTCGCATCACCGGTTTCTTCACAACTCCGCTGGAAGAAAAGAACGAGGAAAATTAGCTTTAGAAAACAATCATAATTCTCGTTGCGGAGAAATTTTCTGAAGGAACAACATGAAAATATTTAATAAAACATAGTGGTATATATTCAGCCCACATAGAAAACATATGTAACAAAACTGATGCGAAACTATTATATAAAACTTACAACATAGTGTCGATTATGCCATAACAATAATCATATTTCCAAAGAAGGAGATGCTTTGACAACATGGCAATCTCCTCAAATTTTTATTGGTCTAAAATTGCTTGCATTATCCAAAAATTGCCAATACAAGTTACACGGCTAAAAAAATAGAAATTTATTGAAAATTAAAGTAGAGGTTGCTGTGTATTTCTTGTAATATTTACCTTTACCATGATGTTATGTAAACTGGGCTTCTCTTCCATCGTTGGAGCAAGAAATTGTGATGGTGAAGAAGCATATAAAGTAGGTCGAATCTCGGCCGCCATGGTTGTTGTTGCATTCCAGAAAGGCCCATTGTTCGCGAACTGTAATTGGGTATTGATCTGTTGTTTAGGTGGTGATGAAGACGAAGAAGACTGTCTGAGAAATTGTGGGAATTTAGACCAATTTTGAGGAAACTCGTCTGAAAACAATGGCTGTGAGTTCAACCGGTAGTTCATGGACGGCATGCTCAACAGCTGAGACTCCTGATCGACGTATCCTTGCATCATAGGTGGAGGATACCCATAATTGCCCATGTTATTCACCGGAACACTTCGGCCAGTGGCCGAACATTCGCCAGAATTCAGGCGTTGCTCTAGACCAAACAAGTTGTGTTGATGAATTTGCTTCAGGGAATTGATGTTCGAATCCTCCCCAGTTGCCCAATCCCTCTGAAAGTGACCGGAAGGCATCGATTGCCGGAAAATCGTCCGGGAGTTCAGGTCTTCGTCCTGAAGCATGGTCTGTAAGCTGCTCTCTGCTCTTCCAGCTCCACGCCTGCAGAAGCACTCGAGTTATTAGTGCCAGTTTTTGAAAAAAAAAAATTTGCAGTATATGTGAGATTAATTGTCTAGGTGGTGAACTTGCAGATTCTTTTAGCAATTTGTCAAATTTATGTCTTTAGAATAAACTAGGATCCCTCATCTCAAGTATGATGAGTGCAAATTGTTTGTAGAAATATTATACTCGTATAGGATGCCATCGGGAAGATCTACAACACTTCGTGTCATAATATTGCAGAGTCAAGGTTTATTTATGCAACACGTTGATATAACAATAAAGCTGAGGTCCGTCCAATGAGAAGAATTAAGAGTTTCCTGCAAATGGTTTCTGTAATTACACCAGAATAAAAGATTAGAACCACCAGAAGAAGAGTAGAACCACCAGAAGAAGAATAATCTGCTAAATTCTGTCATCCAGGTAGATACCAAACCACGTTCACCACCATGTTCATAAACTTAGTTCAGGAGCAACATCAATTTAGAAAGGTTCCTACTTCCAACCCTTCCCGTATTTCATCAAGGATCGAATCTACGGAAAAAAGAAAAAGAAAAGGTCACCAAGAAAAATTAAATTGACGCATCGTGCAAGTTAATTTGTTTCCCGAAATAAGAAAGAAGATTGCTAGAAAGAATTTTAGTTACTCCACATTTTGGAAATTCAAATATATTGATGAAAGATAAAAATCATTTTTTCGGATGATCAACAAGACAACGTCTTCGCACCACGAAGAAGTAAAGATCCGACGCTCTGCACTTTTATTAGTAAATCTTATACACTTCCTTGTCCACCTTCTATTCCTAATTTTCTCTAGCAGGTCCATATCATGCCAATTGCACCCTTGTTCCTGTTTTCGAACAAGAAGGAGAAAAAGATCCGAAAGAGGAAAATCTATGAACAACTCTAGACACCACGGCGACGATGCTGCTTATACTCACATCAAGGCATGGCTCCAATCAGGCGCCGGTGCCGGCGCCGAAGACGAGAGACCGAAGCCAACGAGCTGCAGCGATGAATCCATGGCCACGCCACCGGTATCCGCCTTATGCGGCGCTTCTTGGAAGACCATGGAGCTGCCAACGGAGAGGGAAGCCGAGTGATTGTCCACGGACTCCTCGCCCGACCTGCCCTTCATCTCCGTAACGTCCGAAGCCGACCAGCTGAAGCTGCCCATCTCGCTCACGGCGGCTGCGGCCGAACAAGGAGAAGCGGAGGTCCCGGCATACCCACCACCAGTGCCGCTCCGCATCCACCAATTTCCGCTGCAGACTCCACTCTGCATGTCCTCCGCCATGTCCACCGCCTCCACTTCAACTTCTTCTTCCTCCTCTTTCCCCTCTGCAACTTTTCCCTCTCTCTCTCTCTCTCTTACCTTTGAGCTGATTTGTTTGTCCGAAACTGGCGGTCTAACGAAAAAAGATGCGAGTGGGAGTGGTCCTTTATATAATACAGTCAGCCGATCGTACGGTGTCTCGCAAAGCGCAGGCCTCCGGGTTGACGAATCTCACCGATCATCACATCACATCACCCCCGCCTTTGATGGTAGCCGTTGCCATTATGCAAGAGCGAGAATCTAGAGAGAGAAACTAGAGATAGAAAGAGAAAGCTTTGAAATTCCTTTTGCCTTCTCCACAAAGCGACCACAATTCACACATAGAAAAAGTTTTTTTTTCTTGCCCTCCTTTAGCTTTTTCCCCTCCTTTCTCTGCCTTTTGTCTTTTTTTATATATATTTCACAGGTTTCTTTATATTTTCTAAAGTTTTAGTTTAGAGGACTGGTGCATGATGCCCCATCGCCGTTTGCGAAATTCCCTTCTTCAGAAATTTCCAAACTTAGCAGCTTTTCACAAGGCCCAGCCCCGGCTTTCTCTTATTACATTCAAGTGTTCTTCACCTTTTTTTTTCCTCAAAACTCCAAAGGATGAGGAGAGGAGAAGAGTGAAAGTTTTGGCTCTTACTGCTTATTTTTATATTATTGCTTGAACAAAGACACCTTATATGCTTGATCACAATAAATGTTTGTAGGCAACCAGTTACCAAATATTGAAACATTGAAAAAAAATATTGTAATTAATAAGTAAACTAACTTGATTCTAATCGGGCTGCTTTTACAGTTAAATTTTTCTTGTTTTTATCCCCAGTTTCTCTTTCATGATAGGGAATAATTGCGTACCGAACATTCATTGCCCTTGCTTTTCTAATTAATTACGGGAATTTTTTTTTTAAATATGTCCGACCACGTATTATATTATTCAAAAGGAATTGACTTGATAACGACGCTATTGGCGTGGCATGAATCTAACTCTTTCATTTCGAGTGACAATCATTTTAGGTATTTACGATGTGATGCCTCCTGTTTGGGTGGCTAAATTTGTGGTCGGGGAGATCTGCTAGTCCTGGTTTCCCATGTGAACCATTTTCTAAGATCCGTGTTTGATTGCCCTGTCCTTGAATTTTCCCACCTGCGGATCACGAGCATGGCCGTCTTAATCCCACCAGTTCCATTGAAATGAATACAATCCCAAATACAGGCTCATGGTATATAACACTAATTTGAGTTT
This sequence comes from Nymphaea thermarum, assembly GCA_011799765.1. NCBI lineage: Eukaryota > Viridiplantae > Streptophyta > Magnoliopsida > Nymphaeales > Nymphaeaceae > Nymphaea > Nymphaea thermarum. The sequence continues at coordinate 153,873 of JAANDH010000860.1, forward strand.
AGACAAGAAACTACTTGGGATTATGAACTGATTAGATCTGGATCCTCTCATTGCTGAGATAAACAAATTCATAGATCCAAAAGCTCAAGAGCCGATAAAATGGGAAATATATAACAAAATTTGGGGACAAGACGTCCTCTAGATACAAAAGCAATCTGCAAAAACAAAAGCAAAAAGACGAAATATACTATACAATGTACGGTGAGAAGAAAGGTGTGAATAGAGAGGAGAGAAGGGGCGGCACCATCACCCAGCCACAGACGGACCACAACGCCTTAACCGAATGGCAAACTGAACATCCTCCTGCACAAGACGAGCCACATAATCCGACGAAGAGAAGGTGTCTCCACAAAAGCTCAAGAGGCTTCTTAGTGACATTAAGGGTTTCTTCAGCAAACAAAACAGTATGTAACTATCTCAATGGCCCAAAGATTGGTAAAAAGTATTTTATCAAGAAATATAATGACCAAAATACCCTTGATTAGTAAAAAGTATTCAATTGAACGGCCTACCAGCCATTGACCCAACCAGTTGCACCATGACTTGCTTTGATTTGAAATTCAAAGAGTTCAAATTTTTATGTACAAGATAATCTTCGAGCCACTCTTCATAGAGAGATGTTACTGTTCTAGCGGGCATACCTAAAAATCCAAGTCTCTTTCATATTTAAATATAAGGTCTAATGGCACCACCAGATTCCGGTGCTTCTGCTACCTCAAATCCTGGCTATCTCACATCCAAGCACACATGCACAAGCCAGGAACAGCAAAAGATGAACCAGAGGAGAAATTTCTTCACTGTTTGGTCAATCTTCAACGCTACCTTGAGATGAGACCTGACCTATAACACTACTATATGCCACCCAATATAGCCTTCTTTACTGATGTCCATTCTAAGTCTCAAGAGCTGACTCTAATTCTAAAGCTCAACCTTGAACAATGTGTGTGTATATATATATATATATATATATATATATATATATATATATATATATATATATATATATATATATATATATATATATATATATATATATATATATATATATATATATATAAACTTGTTTGATATGGAAGAGTGGTAAACCTAGTGGGTCAAGGTTCACGGTTCGGGAATGGTGCAGATTTCACACCGGGATCTGTAAAAGATGTATCAACCTTTCTATTCTGGTAATGGCAGAGGAAAACAACAAGAAGAAGAGGAGGAAACTAACACTAACTGGATATAATCAACGGTCCAACGTGCATAAAAAGAAAGAAGTACGACTGGAATCTGCAGTGCAGCCCCAGATTGAATCCACTACGGGAGAAAACCAAAACGGGTTTTGAACCTGTGAATAAGATCCAAATCCAAATCCAAAAACGGATTTGAGTGATCCACGAATTGAACGGCATCAATTAATTTTTCTTTCTCTGGTTTCACGGGCTGGCCATTCGCCTCGTGCTGACCCCAATCCAAGTGCCCGCAAATTTTGGCTCACTGTCATGCGAGAATTCGGTGCTTCACTTTCAGTGGGATAGTTTTCACGAACTTGTGCACCAAGTTCACGAACTTAACCACACTTTGCCGGGCACCTCAGTCCTCTGCATTTCTTTAAAGGTCTCTCTCCACTATGTGGGACTCACTCAATAGGAAGACTTTTATCATGGCTTAGTCGGTCTAGCAAAACAGGGGCTTCAGACTAGACCCTTGACTTAATTGCTTGAATCAAGTGAACCTAGTCTTGGAACTAATTGTAGATCTGGATTTTATCAAATCTGGATCCAAAATTCGAGTATGGTATTGAAATGCGAAAGGTCAATCTTGGCTTATATATATAAATAAATATACTATATTGTTGGGGTTTCAATGTTCCAAGAAGACAAGAAAACAGGCGACCGGAATTCCCTCCCCGTTTTGCTTCGTCCTTTTCTTCCTGAAATCTCTCTCCATCTTTTCCCTCATCGAGCTCCTTCGTGGGTTTTTTAAAGTTCCCTAGGAATTCCTTTTCCCAGGGAACAAGGAGGGGGTTTTCTTTACGGATCCCCAAACACGAGACCCATACGGAGAGAGGGTTCTCCGGTGGAGTCGGCGGTGCTCCGGTGACGTCAGGCTGATGACCAGGCGTAGGGATGGGGTCAACGTGGGGCCCACCGGGGCACGCGCGCGTGCAGAGACATCGGGGGCCTCCGTCAAAGCGCCTGAGAGCGACGGCCTCAAATCAACCTCTCTCTCTCCCTCTCTGGTTTACTTCTTGTTAAAATATGTGAATCCCATAAAAATATCAATCCATGATTCTAGAAGTCCAACGCTTCTCGACCCACCGAGCGGACTGCGTTATATTATAAGCGTGATAAAAAGGATGGATTGGAGTGATTCAGTTGAATCCACTCGGAATCAGCAAAGCAAAAATATGAGGTGGGGGAGCTTGGATGATACCCTCATACAAAAGTTTTGGTTTTATAAAATAAGTTTTTATGAATTTTAGAATGGTTTATTTGCTTGGATGGCACACCAAAAATAAGATTTTTCATAAATAACTTTGTGAAAGTTGATAAATTTGCTTCAAAAGATTAGGGCAGGTTCAAAACACTACAACTATTATTTCATAAACCGGCTGCAATCTTTAAAGTAGATTCATGAAATACTTGCAAAGTATACTTCCTGACAAACTATCCATTAAGAAATGTTTGACAACAACAACAAGATGTTTCTGTTTCACGTACCTACTTCAAAAAATTAGAGCAAGTTAATGGAACATTTTAAAAAGTGTTCATGAATCTATATACCTTCATTTTTTAGGCAGACACATGAAAAAATAATATTTTGTTACTATTGCTAAATAGCCCCTTAAATACCATCAGCCCCAGGGTCATGCTACACATTGGTACAAAGACAGGTGACACCCATGTCATTTGAACTGGGGAGACACCACCTTACACCAGCCTATGTGTCAAGTAGGTGTGTCAAACCCCTCATTTTATATGATTAATTGGGTGCTGTATATATGTTCTTCCATTTAGGAAATGTACTGTATATATATTTGTTATAATTTGCAAATCAGATAATATTGAATTTGGCAATGGTTTTAAACTATGTTTTTTACTATTAATTATATTTTAATAAAAAAAAATTATTGTATGCAGGTTGGTCGGATCCAATGAGGGTATCACAACCTTGAAAACAAAATGCAAACCTCTAGTATGTATTTTAACTTTTCCAGATTCTATCACTCTGCATCTTTATTAGCGAGTGTTGACAATTTTGGTAGTACCTTATGATGATGCATAAAGCAGACAGGCTACAAGCTTTAAGTTTCTATATCATTCCATTGTCATATCATTATCTACAAAGTTTTTTTCCTGCGTATTTTATACTACAGTGAAAGCACTTTAGTCATTAGTCACAACCCATGTGTGCATTTTAATATGTATGGGCGTGGAGTATGTGCCCAAAATTTCCTTTTATTTAGTTCTCTCAACCACAAAAGAGGGGAAAGTTCTTCCAGTGGTAGGTAAGGGTGGAATATAAGAGGAGAATGCAGCCTCTAGGCCATCTATATATGTAAAGATCAGAAAGAGAGCTAGTGCTAGAAGTTGGCAAAATATTATAAGTGGAGTTTTTGTTTTCTATTACTTTTGGGTAGAGAAGTAAATTCATGCACTTATTTCGGCACCGCTGTCGGGTATAAGGTGCATCCTGATTGAACCCCGTCAACGCAAAGGATTCGCTGAAAAAAAAAGGTGGGACTACAAGTTTTAGAGGCGGCCTTTAAGTTGAAGAAGGTCAAGAGTTCGATATCTGATGCGCATTGGCTGCTGGTGGATGTCTACCTAACCTTTAGCTAGGCGGCCGAGGTATTGAAGGATAAAATCTAAGAATTGGCAACTCAAAGCTATATTCAATGTAGATGTACTCAATGTGACTACTGAAGTGAGGTGTAACTCACATGGCTGGTATGATTTTTCTTATACAGTCTCCCACTCTATGTTTTTCTCCATTCAAAAGACATGCATGATATATATGTGGGTATGTGAGCTGTGTACTTGTATTATTGCCTTTTGATTGTGATGGCACCTTGACTTTCATAAATACAGCTAAGAAAAAAAACATTACGCTTAATATTTATTTTAAATTTTTTTTATAAACTATTTGACATGTTGATAGGAGCTTAACAGAACTTTTGAGGTAATCCCATACAAATTTTCAGTCATTAACTTTTTTATGACAACAAAAATTAGATATGTTGGTGTACAAATTTACAAAAGGCATGACAGGACTCTGGTTATCTAGAGTCACCCAGCCGTCTAACCAGAACCGTCCATCTAAATCATGTGGATGATTGAAAGAAAAACAAAGAGAAAAAACATAAATTAATACTAGATAACAATACATTTTTCTTTCAATTATGCATCATGTTGAATCGGACTGTGCTGATCAGATGGCTTAGATTGCTCTAAAAACCTAGAATATATATACAAGACAACCATCATTTTTTTTAATCTAAGCCATCGATTATAAAGAAATCAAATGGTGGATATGGAATTGCTAATATATAAGTCAAGTTTTTTTTTATTCATGTAGGCCAACGTGGAGTGCATTCTTGTATAATTGATGTTCTATTTATTACGTTTTTTGATAATAAAATGAGAAGGGAGCCCAACTCCGAGTAGTTTTGCATAGGAAGTCAAGCTGTTTTTTTAGGAATCCGAAATACTCTTGAAAGTAGTAGGAAGCACAGGAGAGAAGGCATGAAACAAATGAACTTCCTTAACTGAAACTTTTTTTTCTTCTCTTTTGAAGGGCACCTTGAACTCTTGAAAGAAAAACATCTTGGTTCTAATTTATATTTATAATTTAATATCTACCATCTCATCTTTTTGGAATCCATGAATTTGGTGATTCCTATCAATCTCATATATGAGTGTCTAGTAGCTATCTGATATGCACACATCTCTTTTTCTCTCTAAAATTTACTAAGGAAAAGATTATTTTAACGAAATAATAGAATAATAATAATGATAAAAATGAGAAGGAAAAGTAGGTCAAAGATTGGAACAAAAGTTAGAAAAACCAATTCCAAGTCTGGCTTATAGGACCCATATGAGTGTGCGTGTATGTGTGTATATGTATTTGCATGCACATATGTGTGTGTGAAGGTGATATATATCTGAACACGCACACATGATTCTGATGGAAAAATAATTGGTTTGACCTGTGAGAAAACTACAAAATTAGCAAAAGAAGACGACTGGAGGATAGGAATGCTTTCATTGGCGATGTGCATCGACGCTTTTGGGATGATGGTGGCATCCTTGACTGGGAACAGCCAGAATCTTAGGAGTAGGTTTGTCGTTTAATTTGGGTGAGGGTCGGGTGTCCTAATTACCCACATTAATTTTGGCCCTACCTCCTTTTTTTTTCTTTTACTTTTTCTTTTTTCCTGAATCCCATTTAATTTCTTGGACCTGTCTATCCTGTCGTCTTCCTATCCCATTATATATATATATATATATATATATATATATATATATATATATATATATATATATATATATATATATATATATATATATATATATATATATATATATATATATATAAGATCTCCATATCAAAAGAGTTGTCCAAATTATCAATGAAGATGAAAAATCTAAAGCCAACGATCATTGTTCATTGGTTAGCCATGTTTTCAAAGAAATCGGTACTTCATCCATCAGATGTTGAGCACCGCAACTCTGTATCATTCATTGAAAAAGAAAGAATGCTTCATCTGTCATAAGCTGAAACTCTGGTTACGGCTCCATTACGTATGATCTCCTCGTAGAAATTAAAACCTACTCCTTCAACTACTCGATGGCTTTAGTGCGCGTGCACACACACATATGCAATCTGCAGAAACAAACTATTACCATCATCTCGTTTGATGCTATGTGCAAACACATGATCATCATCATCATATATGTATATGTATGTTCGATTGCACTACATGAGAATGCATGACATCATGATGACGATGAACTGAGGTGGGGGAAGAACGACACTCACATGGCTGCAGCCCTTGCTCATAAAGGTGCCAAAATTGGCGACCCACATTTGCACATGCACACAGAGAAACAGAGAGAGGGAGAAAACACATGTAAGAGTACTTCTATATATATATATATATATATATATATATATATATATATATATATATATATATATATATATATATATATATATAAAAGAGTACTTTTGTCATAAAACTGATGTGCACCAATTTGGTGGTGTATTAGAAGTAAAAGAGAGTACTTTTTTGCATAAAACTGATGTGCACCAATTGTGGTGTATTAGAAGTCAACTGGGTCAAGTAAAACAAGCGCCGCCCATGTTTTATTCTTCGTCATCGTCAACATCTCTTTTTCTCACACGCGTAAATTATGGGAGGGAGTTCTTTACACAGTAGAGAGAGAGAAGAGAGAGAGAGATTGTGACACCACTTAGGAGAGAGGTGTGTATATATATATAACTAAGCATAGTTAGGTCTGCCTTTTCAGGATTATTCTTCATATTAAATGTACTTAGTATGTTGCTTTAAAAAAGAAGAGGAACAGAGTCCGCGTATTGGATTACAGACCATAGAGTCGGTTGTTTTTTATTAGTGAGAAATAAATATGTGACAAAGATTCATCGCTATAACTAAGTTGTTATCATCAAAATCTCTCTCTCTCTCTCTCTCTTCCCTCAATTTGCTTTCTTACCTACCCAAATCAAAGATTTACTTTTTCTTTACTTAAAATATATATGATTTTTTCCCTTCCATGACTCTATCAATAACATCTTTGCTTTGTCCAAACGGTGTCTCAGTTTTTCCTTCTTATTAAATTCAATCATCTGCGCACTTGAATTCATTTTGGCTTCTGTCTCTTCGGGATATCTCTTCAAGATTTGTCGAACAAAATCTAAAAAACTCGATCCTTTTTCGACATATTTTTCTCGAAATCCTTTCCTTGACCAATTAGAATGAAGTCACCAGAGTCAATTCAAGATTCAACACGTCTCCAGTAAAGTTGACCTGAGATGATGCAGATTGTTTCACTTTTCAATTCATTTTCTCCCCATAAATTATTGGCCTCATTCTCTCGCTCTTCAAGTGGGCACATCTGAAAGAGAGAGAAAGAAAAAAAAAAAGTGAAAGGAAGAAGCCGCGTGTGGACATCTTCTTTAGAAATAGAGAAAAGAGAAAAGGGGGACAGATTTAGGTGTCTGGATCTGTCCAGAGGTGGCTCTTTGGGAATGTGGGTTGACATGGATGGGTTGACTTTGGCTCACAGCACTAACCATGGTCTAACCTCTGGGTCCCACACAACCCTTAATAAAGCTGTGGCTACCTGTCTGAGGTTTTCTCTCAATTTGTCTTCTCTGCCATCATTATTATTATTATCATCTATTTTTCATTTCTCTTTTACTTGAACTTTTCTTTTTATTTTTTGTGTTCAAAAGTACTGTGAAAGTGGTGAACATTTTCATCCCTTTCTGCTTTTCACTTTGATATGAGATTGTGAGAATGAAGGTTTTCAATTTGAGTGCAATATTTGTTGAGCTTTTCTGAAATACAGGAAAGTGAAAAAAGTTAGATTAATTGAGAAGGAAGCCCAAAAACATCCAAGTTCATGCACAATTCATCCAAATTTCAGATGGAAAGAAAAAAAAAATGAACGGCTGAGATTGCAGGTCTTGCTTCTTCCCTGTCATCAAGTACAGGCCATGACTTCATACCCACATCATAAGTTAGCAAAATTCAAAAGAGAAAGAAAAGAAAGAAACAATGGAAGACACAGAAAAGCATTGACTCGAGCGGAATACCTTTCCTGCTTGTTGTTAGCTTTCATGATGAAGAGGTAGGGAAGAAGAGGAGCGGTGTTTGGGGCCTACCCTTCTGCATTCACTTTTCTCCATTCCCATCATTGCTTCCCAAAGAAGAACTCTCATTCAGACTTTGTTTGTCCACAAACAAATCCTGTCCCCCTTTCTCTTTCCCCTGATCAGCTCTGCAACTTGGTGCATGTGCTAGCTGCACCAATCTCACCAACAAATCCCTCTGTCTCTTTTCCCTTTCTTTCAGTCCGGAAAGCTTTTCGCCATTGGCATGATTCATCGACATGGGTTTCAGGCTAAGGCTGTCGAAGACGTGTATAAGGCTTTCAAGATGGAAGCCCCCGGATTCTCACTCAAAAGCGTCCTGACATATCGAGTAAGTGATAAGAGTATTTCATCTCACCGCCCGAATGAGAGCTGAATCCATCATGTGAGTTTATGTATGAGATCTTTTCAAATGGCCTAGAAGACTTTGGTGTTGAAGGAGGTCGAGAGTTCAAGACCCAGGGTGGGCTTTTTGATGGGCATCATATGAGCTCGAGCTTTCCATCCCATCCATAGTTTGCCAATGAAAAGAAATACTTTTGGATTTTTTTTTTTGGAAAACTCTATATCATATTCAAATCTGAAATCCAAATTTATAATTTGAATCTGATTCTTAGATTACCAGCCAAACCCATATTATAGAGATTGAGTATAAAATATTTATTTAAAACTATATCTGACCCGAGTCTTATTTCGGCCATATTTTACTTGAATCTGAATCTAAATAGGAATGCGATCAAGACATCATTTGTTATATCTAAATCCAATCAGAATTCTTAATGAAATATGATTTTTTTTTCGTATCCAATTTTTGTGGTTCAGTTAGATATCAAATCTATATCGGACTTATTGATCTCCCTACCTACAACATAGTGAAGGAAACTTGTTGCTGAGATTGGACATGTACGGAAAAAAATTGAATTAAGATTTTGTTTCATTTAATCACCTTTTGCATATATGTTAGGTGGTTAAATGGAAAAAAAGTAAACAAAGGCCTTTTTCTGGTAAATCGGACAAAGTTGAGTGCGCATCCTGTAAAGTTTTCATTTTTGAAATGTTGGTATAATGATAGGAAATCATGATCGTGCATAAAATATTCTGTTTCATATCGTGACATCAATTGATTCGAGTTTCCTTTTTCACTCAACATTATTTTTCAATGACAGAAAATAAACCTCCAAACGTTTCTTGTCACAGGACTTGCCAACCCAAAAGGTGCTTTTTTACCATGTCCTGTTCTGCTTGTCTCTGGATGTCGAGTCCCATTATACCTTTCCCTTTGCTCACCAAGAAACTCTCTCCATTCATATACATTTAAACTTAGTTCCTTTTTTAAATCAGAATACGGATCCATGGAAGATTTGACATTTCCATGTAATTGGATCAGATTATTGTCGCCCTTTTTTCACATTGGGTCATTTAAGGACTATTTCACATGTTGTTACTGTTTCATGAATTTACTTAGAAAATGAGAATACAATCATGAAACACTGAAATAAATGTTTCGTGAGTCTGCTTCAATCTTTAAGGCAGATTCATAAGACAGTAATTGAAATGAGCATCGGATCTGAGACCTAAGGCTATCAAACATAACCTTAAACTGCATACCGGCTCACCAGCTGGATTTAGTCTTGTTTCCTTGATTGGGTCCGACCGAACCGGTCGTGTTTCAGGTGGGTAACCAGATGTTCTCGACCCGTTGGTTTCACTCAGATTTAAAATGAGCATCGGATCTAAGACCTAAGACTATCAAACATAACCTTACACTGTATACCGGCTCACCGGCCGGATTTTAGTCTCGTTTCCTTTATTGGGTCTGGCCGGATGGGTTGTGTTTCAGGTGGGTAACCGGATGTTCTCGATCCGTTGACATCCCTAGTTGACATCCTAACTGTGTCAGGCCAAATTGGTGCTGGGAAAGGTGAAAGCCCCACCAGATCTCCATGGACGATTTGGTCTGCCATCACCATCTTCAGAATCAAAAGCAGAGCAAGGGAGAGCCACAGGAGCATGGCCCTCCCTTTCACAGGAACATCTCCTTTCCAAGAATAAAATGAAAAGCCTGTTACTTCTGCACGCGCTTTCCTTAAGCGGAAGAGTCAATTTGGATATGAGATTTCAAAAAGGTTCCCCAGATATTCACATGGTTTGAACCAAAAAGCTCTTCACAATTTACAACTGGTTCAAGCGTGCCTGCACCCACACACACACACACATGCATATATAATCATTTCTATATACAATCTAAGTTGGGTTTTGGACTTTTTTTTATTATTTTGTATAGTGTTTCTAAATTCAACCCTACCAAGATGCTTTACAAGGTCCGTCTAGTGGGCATCAACTTCTTAAATTGATGGAACCTTGCATATATTTATCAAGTTTGCTTTTCGTGACAGAGAAATGTTTGAAAATCCAGCAAACTTTGTTCGCTCAATAAAATATATTTTCTTTTGATGAGGACGCAAAAATAAATCGTTTATTTATATGTTAGCATACATATATATTACTATCCGATTAAGTCAGAATAGCTGACATGTGTGTGTGTGTGTGTGTGAGAGAGAGACAGAGACAGAGAGATTTGGTTGCACCTTATCGTTTGTTCTTAAGAAAAGATAATTCTTGATGTCATTGCATAGATATCTTTCCTAGAGCTATATCTACTTCAAGAAACTGACAAGCAGACACAAACTACGTGTCAAGACAAACAAAAGGAGACGGATTGCAAGCAATAGAAGAAACATCTTGCTGATATCTGCTGATGCTCCTCTAAACAAAGAAAGAAGACAAACAAAGAAATCGGCCATTGGTTAGGTTGAGAAATGTTAAACAAACAAGCTAATTACCTACTTCAGTATCTGGCGAGGAGTTTAAGAGTTAGAATTTTAAGCTGAAGAAGGTCAAGAATTTAAAGGTAGGAATCTGTCTAACCCCTACTTACCTCAACTTGAGATTCACATGGTCACAAAAAAAATGTTTTTTTTTTAAAAAAAGCAAAGAAATAAATGTGATAAATAGGTCGGCTGTTTAAAACTTAAAAAAAAAAAAACCGTTTTTTGGGAAAAAGGCCAAAATGATGCTTTTCTCAGGTTTTTTTCTCGGTTTTTTAATCCAAAACTGCTTGTTTTCATTTCTTAATTTTCTTTTATTTCAAATCTTTTTTTTTAGTTTGCATTATTAGTTTCTCACTTATTTTAATTTTATCTATTTTTTAGTTTTTTAAATTTTTTTAAAATTTACTCTATTTTACTCATTTTTTCTCCTTTTTCAATATTGTTGTATTATACTCGAGAAAAACCTCGCAGTTTGAAAACACGAGAATGTTTCTGTGACTACGCTTGAGAACCAAAGTGCAGTGTCATTATCATACATTGGATTTTTCTAAACCCACTTGGATTTCAATAATTATGGAATATTACTAACTAAGTTGGGGTCAATTTCTGTGATTTTTTTTTATTGAAGAACCATGATTCAGGTGCTCATTCCTAGAATATCCAGCAGACTAAATCCATTAGCATCGGTCAATTTATTGTTGCCACGGCGAGCTTAGCAAGAGGCAGCACAGAGACAAAGATAGATGTTGACGGCAATGACGTTATCTTCCTTCTAAACCACTAACCCTTGTCTCAATCTCCTAAAGTCGATACCAAACGCTAATGGATCAATATGGGCTCGAACCCAGTTAACTGAAAAAGCCAAATACCTACTGGTATTTAGAGTTCCAACTTGAGAATTCTGAACTGTATAAGTAGGATCTACAAGAAGACGTAAGCAAATTGGAAAGGTATTGGCAGTTAGAGGTTGCAGGAGAGGCAGTTGTTCATGATAGGTCTTCGTAGGGGTACATTGAAGAGCATAAATTAATGGCAGGTCTATTGACCTTTGCCGCTTCAATAAAGAGGTTTGGTGAGTAAATGCCGTGTCTGACGGTTCTTCTACGTAAGCTGATTAGTTTGTTTGTTGTGAGCAACAATCTACGTCAACTTCGTAGACCACATTTACTTTTAGGTGGTGGCAAGTTGACACTTTAAACCCCTGGCAACTCCACGTTTTAAACCCCTTTTTTCTCTCCCTCTTTCTCTCTCTCTCTCTCTCTCATATATATATATATGTGTATGTGTGATGAATACATCCAAAGGAACCATAACATTGTTCTTCATAATTACTAAAGAAGGTTCCAAGTTTATTGTTCCAGGAGATCCCAGAAATTTATAGAACTAGAATAGTAAGTTGAACATGGCAAAGAATTATTGGTAATTCATAATTTTCTGATAGTTCATTCAGATCTACTTCGTTCATAAAACATTAAATTTTCTAAGTATTGACAATTTCGGCGTGCTTCCACATAAGACTAGAACAACAAACAACTCTTTAAATGCTTCAAAAAGAAATTAAATGCTTACATGGTTAGATGGACTGAAAGCGTACAACTTAGCAGCCCTTTTTTCAAGTTTTGGCCATCGAAGGCACATACAGTAATGAGGTGCATGGTGCAGGAGAGATGAACAACAAGTTTTCAGGAGAGCGGGAGGGAATCTCACCACCCGAGTGAGAGGCCGAAGCCCTCCCTCCTTCCCCTGCCCTTGGGGAGATGGGCGACATCTTTAATATGGAGACAAAACAAGAAGGAAGATCTGTTGGCATTAGTTGGTGAATTCAAGCAAATGCCATCATTAGTAAGTCTGAGATCTAAACAGGGGATTTGAAGCAGATCTATGCTGCCAGACCTGGTGGCCGCCAAATGAAGCAGATCTAAGCTTGATTTCTTTTTTGGCGAGCAAAGCTTTGACCAAAATGAGCCAACTAGTCCGTGTTAGGGACAGGATGCATCGCATGAGATTAGTAAACATTCAAGGGAACACGGGTTCTACCTGACCTGATTTTAAAGGAATAGACAATCAATGCCAAAAAGTTGAGATACCATATATCAGAGCTGTAGTATTTTTTCTCCTTGGCTTGCAATGTAGGTTATAATGCATAAAATCACGCCTCAGGAGTCTTAAACAGGAGCAAAGACATGGCATCAGAACTTATTCCCCATCACACACACACACACAGAGGCAGAGAAGGGAGAGGAGGGTGGAAAATTGTCCTGATCACTCATTTTACGGAGGATGAAACTTAAAAATATTAAAGCTTCTGCTTAAGAAGCCAAGCAGTCCGATATGTCTCTCTTACTGAGAGATTGTACAAAGTCAGTAAGGTTGCACTGCAAGGCACCTGCCAAATATGAATAGTTGCAGTCAAAATATTTGTGTCAGATGAGGTAATCATGAATTTTTTTACCATAGATACATCGCTAAATTCAACTGTTTTAAGTTTACCCAATCAAGATAGTCTAAAATAAATAAATAAATTTAACACCCAAATTTTAGTTTAAGGCAGTTATTTTAGAAAATTCAAATTTCCCCAGCCTTCTTGTTAAAAGAACGTGCATGACATGAAAAGAAGCTGATCCAAGTTTTTTTTCATCTGTTATCGAAGCATCAAATATGTGGGTAGCGTTCGGATGACACACTAAAAGAAATGGTTTTCTGAAAACTAAATTTTAGAAAATTGGTTTTTTAGTGGCTCTGAAAAAACTGGCTTATGTATGTAGGTGATAAGTCCTGAATACATTTTTTTGTGAATAACCTGAGGGTGATAGGTTATTCACTTCCTTTTAAAAAACACCTTTTGTCAAAAATAAGTTTTGGCAAAACCCTTCTTTAGTATTATTCAAACAAACGCGTCAGAGATGGCATTTTCAAAGGGAAATTATTTTTTACTTCCAACTTTGGGGTATCATCCAAACGCTCCCGTAAACTTCAGTTCAGTTAGAGCATTATCGGCCTCGTGATATACACATCAAGACCAATATTGTTTCCTGGTCTCACACATGAAATTGAGATAATAAACTGAGGAGATGAAATTCTCCAGCCATCTAGACGGTCCGGCCTCACACATGCAGCCCAACAAATTTCGCGTCCGCAGCTAATACGATCAATTATGAAGGTCCACCCATTCACTATGAACTCCTTTAAGTTCCCACAGGTTGATTGCTTTGAACAGACATCCTAATGCATCCTTGTGGAACCCATATACGGCTGCAGGTTCCAATATTGAGTATTCATAGGACCATAAACAAGCTGAACTCAATACGTTGTGCTCAAGCTTGAGCCATGACTCATTTGAGATGCAATGAGCTCGAGCTCCCTAGGAAGAGAAAGAGCTATATAACATGAGTCTGAAAATGATTTGTCTAAAAGATTGTTGCATGTGTCATGCGTCCACGGCAACCAAACAGCTCATAAATGAACCTGAAACAAGCCAAACCAATAGAAGCAACAAATGGCTTCAGCAAACTGATCGTCCTACATGTGATGCATATATTCTAAAAACAAAAATATATAGAGCGCATTAATTCCAACGCCACCCATGCTCAACGATTGGAGGAAATATTTTATAGTCTGTCCATGTAATATGCATTCAAGTATCACTCTCCAAGAAAACTTCTGCAGGGCACTCACGGATTATTCTCTCGACATGCTTCAATCAAATGATTTAGCTAGGAGGACATTTTAGAAGGGTGAAAAGGCTATGGACAATCAAAATACATGCTGACATTAACTAGACAAAAGAACACAATCATACACCCCAACATGCAATGAGAAGTAATGGAAAAGCTACCTCAGAAAGGAACCGGAATCTACACTTGAAAGAACTGTTTAAGACTGTAGCCACAAGCAGACGAGGATCAATGGAAAGGAAAGAGCAATCATGCAAGATGGAGTTGACATTTCACTGGTCAATGCTTATTGGGCGAAGATGCTTTTGCCCTTCAATAAAGGTAGAAGGGACCTCCCCCCTTGCAGGGTTGCATCAGAAGATGCTTTTGCGGACACTCACATAGCAGGCACACAGCTCTGAATCGGCATCGCACAATCTGATTGTCACTTGTACTGCCCCTACTGCGGTACGTGAACCATGATGTTCACTGACAGACGGTCCAGTCAGATGACACAAACTCTAGACGAATCTCATTGGAAATCTCAGATCTGGGAGAACATTTGTTAGGTATAAACAAGGGCACGGTTAGAATAAAAACTTTAGACAAAGGGCCACTCCCAAGGGGAAAAAAAAGGAAACTGTGCTCTTACCATGACAGATCGAGAAACACATTAAAGTGAAAATGTCACATTAAACATTTATCGGACAGAGTCCCAACATTCAGACGTAAAACCGGCCTCTTTTTCATAGTTGATGTGTTCAATCGACAATTTCTATATGAGGTTCACATGACCATGACGATTCAGACTGTTTCTAAATCATGTCCATCCCAATGGGTTGTGAATTGATTCTACACAAACTTTTGCTGTCAATTGCATCATAACAAAGTTCATCTTACTAGAAGACTAAACTATGCCATAAACATATGCAAGTTGCAAAACAAATTTTATGATGCTTTTGGATGGTACCAGTATGGGAAACTAAAGATGGTTGAAAATATCTTAAGATTCACAAAAGCCTTAAGATATCCTCCGAACTTGTCTGTTAGTAATGAAAAAATTAAGACGGGCTTCAGAAAGACAATACCAAGAATGTCTGTACAAGATCTGCGTTGAGAATTAAGGCCAGCAGGAGGCTAAAAACCCAAGAAGCCTGACAAAAATTAAAATATTGTACACGACCAAATACAATAGAAACTGAACATGAGGTAACAATTAGCTTTTGGAGAACCTCAGCATCTCAATCTTCATCTTTTTCAGGAGTTAGACCACGGGGCAGCAACATTTTCTACCAAAATTTTAAAAAAAAAAAAAGTTAAAAATACAAATCATATTACATAATCTAACAAAGGAGGCAACAATGTATTAATTATTTAAAAGCTCCCACACAGTTTCCAGAAAGATCTATTTGTTAATTAGATGGACTTCTTGTCATCCCAGAAGGAGAAAAACTGAAATTTTGAGTGGTGAAACAAGAATCCTCAGGACCATACATAACACTACCACTATACCGGAGGTCTTGGAAGTTCATATAGATCGAATCAACCTTGCCAGCCTGTGTGTGTGTGTGTGAGTGTAGAGCGAGAGGGAGAGCTTATGTTCACATGTACAAAAGAAGTTAAAATTGTATTCGAGTGTAAAGCATATATAAGAGTTCAAACACAAATAGCTGCACAGACAGCACAATCACACCTAACTTGAGCTGGGTGTAATGGTTGTGTGCTGCCTCCATACGAACAAGTATAACTTACCTGGGCTGAAGTCCCCTCTGATTTCCCCACTTGAACTGCCTCAAAATAAAGTTCTTCCAGTCCCAACATAAAAGAAAGAAAAAAAAAATTCCTTGAACCCAAGCAGCGCATGCAACTACCAATGAATAAAAAAAACAAAACCTTGTGCCCTTTGACCAATTTTAACATTCTTGCCATCACTGAACTATCAAAATTTGCTTCTGAACTAAAGCAATCGCGGACTTGAAATTGAATCATCAGATGCTCGTATCTTGTGACAAGCAAGTAGGGTATCTTAGTGGTGGCCAATAGCAGGTTTAATAAGAGAGTAGGATTGGACCTGTTAGTTCTTAGGCAGACCCATTGCTGTAAATCCCTTATGTATATAAGGTTCAAGGTGAACCCTAGGCCCAAGTTTTGCTTAACCCAAAAGCAAGTGTGCTTGTGTGGCATAAAGTGCTGTGTTATCTTCTGCAGGTATGCAAAGGAAGGAGGAAGGTAGCGATCGTTGGTTGGTAGCTACCACTTGATCAGCTACACTAGCAGTACATGCTGACAAACAATGAACTGACTATATTTGTACAAGTGGTACTCATCAGTATTATGCAATCACTCCCCCATTATGTAGCCACAAGTTTATATGACCAATGGGGAATGAATGAATATTTCAATGGTCATGCAAGATATATAAGTGCACATAAAGTTCAAACATTTTAGATTCCATACTCATCAAATTCATCATATAATTTCATGTATCAAAAGAATTTTTCATGTGATTCATGTTTTCCATTTGGACTACTGCTCAAATTTTCTTTTTTACTTCAGGGTGTACATGGTTTGTTTTTAATAAAACAAAAACAATCTCCCTGATGAATTCGTAATATGCTAGTCACTACTTGTTAACTGAAGTGGAACCTAACTCTATGGTATCTGGAACATTATAACAAAGAAAGGACATTTGCATAAAAAAAGATACAAGTTTTAGTTTGGGTTTTCACACTGCAACCAATACATCTACTCAATATTGGTAAAGAAATCCATATGGAAAAGAATACCTGCATGAAGTTGTACTGCTCTTTTGATTCATTTTCAGCTATCCCAAAATACGGGAACATGGGATAATGGCCAATATATGATGTATAACTGTCCCGGCGGATGTTCACAGCCCATTCACTGCAATAGGAAACTCAGATCACCACAACAGCCAAGAAGAAAAAAAGGAAAAGGGAAAAAAAATAAAAGTAAACACAGATGTTGTTCTTATGTCAGTGCATGGATGAACTCACAATCTACTTAAATCTGCATGGCCAGTTCCAACATATTTTGCTTGAAGGTGCTCAAGTTGAGAGTTAATGTTGAATCTATCACTCGCGTATCAAGACAACTCTCAATGTGGTAAATGAATTGTAAGTGAACTACAAGATTTGGAATAAAAGAATACTGAATGAAATTTTTACCTGCATGATTACAAGACAGTACTTGCTTAACTAATAAAAAATCCAAAGGCAGACTCGTGCTGATTTGCATTTGTCTTAGCTATTAATATGAATCTGAGAAAGAAGGAACATTGCATGAAAATTTTACATCAGCAATGTTTTGCTCTATAAGAACGGCCAGTAGAAGAAATATGAATTTCTAAAGATGTTTCAAAAAACCTATTGCATACTATAGTAATACATATACAAAAGAAGGTCGCATGATTTGGAAAAGAGTCCCTATGTTCGCTATGAGGAGTTTCAAAATCCAGGAGGATGGCATCTCTTTAGGACCACCCATGTGGCATAGATGCTTTCCAAGCGCATAGAACACATTTCCAAGATAAGATGTGATATGCTAGTTCCTTCTGAGGCAACCCCTGTCAGAAAATATGTTAGCTCATTGCCATCACTAAATTCAAGATCATTGTTCTCTTTCAGCTTTCTCAACAATAAAGTATGAAAATTGAGTATGGTCTTACGGTGTTCTAAATGAAAATTTGACCATTCAAGGCGACCTAAGTCCTATCAGTAGAACCTTGCAATTTGCATTCACAATTTAAAACAAGAAAACAAACAAGTAAATAAGAACCACTTTAGCTGGGATCTCATTTAACCCCGGCTAGGTCACAGATAGACCAGGTTCAGGTTCGAGCTTTGAAACTTTTGGCTGGGATTAGACCAATACTGCTTATACAACAAAGCTAACAAATTTATATTAGCTGGGCCAAACTTTGAAACTAGGTCACAGAGACCACTGCAAACTGAATTTGTATTCTATATACTTAGCTGATCAATTATTTAATCCCTTTGCATCCAATATTGAATTACTCAATAATGTTCAAAACACGCTTTCCTAGTAAATGTTACCATTTAGAAGAGGATAATTTACATAAGTTCTATCTGTAAAATGAAGACTCTTGTCTTCACTAATATGTTTTCCTTCTCATGTACAGCTTAAGTATTTGTTCCAACTATATGCAAGCATAAGTAGTCATCTCCTTCATTGGGCACCTATAGATCAATCCATTTCCAGCTACTGATTTCTTATTATAGACAGGAAGAGAAGGTAACCTTTATCATCCGAGACAAACAAGAATGATAAAAACAAATGCTTGCATAATCTGTAATCAAGAGGACATGGATCTAGAAAATCATGCACCAAACTGGAAGGAAAAAACACATCATTTAGGTAATAGGCATCTATTCTTCAAGCCCAATGAATAGAAAGTCCAAGCGGTTCAAATGCTAGAAACCCATTGGTAATGTATAAGGCATGCTTATTTAGCGTCTAAAACCAACAATCAGCATATAAGATATAAATTGTTTATACGACTGAGCTAACGAATTAGTGAATTTATGGCTCATCTGATAACATCAACTTCAGTCAAAGTCAAGTTAGACGTGCACAAGCATAGTTCATTGAACTTGATGTGTCTGCTGATTGAATTTGGTGAGTTGATGCATCGGTTACACCAGCACTAGCATTTGGCGGGGGTGCAACATGGCTGGGGCAACCACCCTAAGTTGTCCATGTGGCATAGACTTTTCTCAACAGATATTTGCAAGCTAACCTAGCTTCCCATGCACAAAGAGCGCTTACGGTAATCCCGGTTATCTCACTTTTGAAAGCTCAAAGTGAATATCATTTGGATAAGAAAACCCGTCCAGCAAAGCTTGGGTCAACTTGCTTATAAATTAAACGTGTAAAACCATTGCTCCGCAAGCAAACACATCAAACTTTTTCTACACTGTAGGATGACATGGAATACAACAAATTAAATCTGTCACCACTAAACTAGTCTATAACAACCCAGCTGGTCAGACCTACTTTACAAGTTCGAACAACAGAACTCGCCTCACTTTCCAACCCTACACTAACCTTCACTTTTAAAACATAACAAATCTAGAAGCAATACAAAAACGAACGCCAGAAGGACAATCCTACGCAAGAGCCTTTTGAATTGAGCATCTTCAGAGTACGAAATAAACGCTAGTCTAACCGTATAACTAGTATAAGCAATTTTACGACTCAGATACCATACAAAACCCTTAAAAATCAACTCGCACATAATTTATTCAGAGATAAACGTAGAAAAAAACCCCCAAAAAACCGCAAAGAAAAGGTAGAAACTCTATTCTAGAACCACCAAACAACAAAAAATCAGCAAAACAGTACAAAGCCGAGAGAAGGAGGGAAGAGAGAGAGAGGGGGAGAGAGAGGTAGAGAGAGAGAGAGAGAGAGAGAGAGAGAGAGAACCTGGAGGAGGACGCAATGAAGGATGCCGGCTCCACTGGAAATGCTCGTGCGAAGTCCGCAGCGCCGGAACGGGCGAACGGAAAACCGACGCGGCGAAGCGGCGGACTTTATTAGCTTGGGCCTGTCAACGGTAATCGGTTAATCGGGTCGTTCCCATAACATGAGACCCGATTATTATATAAGTCTAGATCTGGTCTGCGATGTTTGAAACCAGACCCGAATGTTGATCGCGAGAGCCGTCTGATAGCTTTAGAGTCTTAGACTGCACGTTAACCAAAAATCCTTTTTTTTTTTAATTTGGCCACCTCCTCATTTGAAGTAGATATACTGTTAGATTGAAGGATCTGACAAATTTTTTTATTATTTTATATATAAATTTATATATATATATATATAAGAAAATTAATATAAGTGGATTATCTTTCTTGCCTGATGGTTTTTTATTTTGTGACAAAAAACCATCACAGATTTCATTACTA
>JAANDH010000860.1:174285-190487 GCA_011799765.1 Nymphaea thermarum
ATATATATATATATATATATATATATATATATATATATATATATATATATATATATATATATATATATATATATATATATATATATATATATATATATATATATACACACTAGAGTTATATGCCTTTGTATGCTGGTTGTTACCATATGTTAAAAATAAAAAGACTAACACTAAAAAACAACCCTCACATGAATATTAGTGGCAGTTTATGATGCAACAATGTTTACTCCATTTCTAATAACTATGCATGACACTTTTATTGATGGATGCCTCAAAGACTTGAAAACTATCACCGTCTGGGTGCAACAGTTTTTCAAGTAAAAAAACACAAAGGTCTTTTCATTTTTTCTGTTTCTAAGGTCTTGGCCTCGATTAAGACCTAGTACAATACACCTTTTAGCTTGAGTGTCATGCTCTCACCTTTAAGGGTACATGAAAGTAGCATCCACAAGAATCAAACATGCAATATGTCTTTTACATGTCTGCTTGCTCGACTAGTTATGTTATGTCCCTTGAAGCACATTGAATACCTGATTGATTTTTATTCTCCAGAAAATAATTGTTAACTACTTTGAATACTTCTTTTTATACTATTTATAAATAAATATAAAAATAATACTTTCCATATTTTACAGACATTATTTTGTTAAAATCTAAAATAAAATATTTAACTTTGTTGATAAATTCATCATATTTAAAATATGTTTCATCAAGGCAATCACTCGTGAGAATGGGCAAGAAGTATGATATTTACCCTAAGCTAATATCCTTTTTTTGTAAAATGTATTATCATTTTATCACGTAAGTAAACAAAAAGGACATTTTGAAATTAGGTAACAATAAATGACACTCACAATTCTTGCGATAGCTATCTCATTTCAAAATTTTATTAATAAAAATATTTTTTGATTAAGAATTGCTTTGTTTGTGTTTTTTTGAGTGAGTGAGAGATTACATTACAACTCACCAACGCCTGGTCTTACAAACTTAGAATAAGATAAAAAAGGGAGATTTGATAAAAGAAAATCCACAGAAACCGGTCGAAGCCAGGTCCTCTTTCTTTTCCCAGTTTTATTTTAAACGCATTAATATTTTTTGCACCAAGCTTCTGCTTCAATTTGTGAGCATACCTCCGCAATTTCCTTTTGAAATATTTATGAATTTATCACGATATTTTCCCTCGTGAAGGTTTTCCACCCGAAATTCCGAATACGAGATTACGCCATCAACGCCCGCGCGAAAGTCACCCGGCACCACCTTCGTTTCTCTGAGCAGTCGTTGGAAATGGAGCTCCTCCGCGAAGTCTCCAGCCATCCGTTACTGGAAGAGGATAAGTCGGTGCAAGCTTTCTGGTCTCTGAGGTACACCGTCCAACCTAGAGGTCAGGCTCCGGAGATCGTCCCTCCGTTTGGTTTCGTGTTCTCTTCATTTCTTCTCTTATTTTTTGGTCTTCCAATTGTTTGTGACTTTTCGTGTTGCCTTCTGGATTTTGATAAGTCAGATATTTTTCCTCTCTCTCTATTGTTTCGGAAATTAGCTTTTGCTTCTTCATTGTACTGTTCGGTTGTCGTGATTAATGGCATCAAAAGAGACGGTACAAACATTTCATTCGCATATGGCCGATCGATGCTTAACTTATTCCAGGTCTGTGCATTGACATTTGACCTGCATTAGTCCATAACTGTTCAATCTTTCTCGCCTTCTCGTCACGACACTATTTCTTTTCATTAGGCTACCTTGATGGATTGACATAAAAAGTTAAGTGTTGAATTCTCGCGTCTGAGCGTATTGAACATCTTAATTTGTGTCGAATCAGATTTTGCGAGACTAGTCTTTACAATCTGGTTATATTTAAGATAGGACAATCATACACATTCCTTTAATCGTTCATCAATTTGACCATTCTATCTGTCTCTTTTCCCGAGTCATTGGGTTCCGACGGTAGGCTATTCCGTGGATGAGCTTAAGGAAGCGCGTAGAAAGATTGTGCTTATGTGTACTATTATTTGAAATGAGATGAAGGAATTGAATAGAAAATCTGCATTGTGGTGTTAATTCGTTCCAGTGGCAGAGCAAGATATATTTGGCCGAGGGGCACTCACAATATACATACAAATGTTTGAGGGGCATTTTATATATAAGTATAAAAAAATTAGGGTCAACCAATATGTAAACAAAGGATTTAACAAGGTTAAAAAGCTGTTTATGTTTTCTTAAAGAACACTGCTAGCAGAGATCTTCTTAAGAAGTAATGCTACTTTGTAATTAGCCTTCCAGCTATAGTGGAAAGTTAGAAAGTCCGTCAGTCATATATGACATGTTGCCTGGTTCTTTTAGGGGATAAAATCAATTGGCGTGTGAAGCATTTAAATGTTCCATCTAAGGCATGGTAAAGGAGGAAAAGTTTAGTTTATTTCGCTAGCAACTAACACAAATTGGGTGCTATCTTAACCCACATAGGACAGGTTCATGATGATATTTTGTGCCATCACCATCCTACATGTGGATCTCAAATTGTCCTTGCCCAGCAGTAACAAGAGACTACACTATTATATCCCAATCTCATGCTCATGCTGCACTTGAATTTCAAGCATTTTCCCCCTCATATAGTTGAGATGTATGAGACTATTAGTCCACACTAAGGAAGGCCATCACCTGCTTGAGGCAATATTTTCTCCAACTTCCTCTGCACCCACTGTCCTTGGCTAGTTATGGAAGCAAAACAGTATCGTCAAGGGCATCTTCTGTCCCTTGATGCAATAACTACTTTGCTTCTGTCTTAAGAACTCTCATTGTGTGTGCACTTGTTTCATTCATCAGGCTTTAGCATGGCAGCGACATCCCATGGGCCATGAGTGCAGCTGCAGCATGCAGGTGAGCCATTTTTCAAAAAGGCTTTGATGTGGTTGTGGTATGTGTGTGTGTGTGTGTCAGCATATGTATACATACACATACTTGTGCTGCTCAGCAAGAGTTCTACATCTTGGTGAGAAAAGAAGTGCAGAATTCTGCTCATCCTACCATCTGAGAAAAATGAAAAAAATAATACTTTATATGCACAAATGGGCATTTTTCTTCCATTAACCTTAACTATGGAAAAAGGGGGGTCTGCAAATTGCTGTTTACAACATGTACAACCCATTTTACTTGTGATTTAACAGTAGGATCGGTGAATCTAAATTTCGCCCTTGTGCTTCTTCTAATGAATGAATGATTTTAGTCATAACAATCTGGAGGTGATTTAAGGTTACCCAGTCATTCTGGTGAACATTTCTTAAAGCAGATCATGGTGCTTTGGTTGTCATCTAACACTTATCAACTCTGAATCACCACAGGTGAAACTTTTAAAGACAGTTTATTGTTAAAATATGCTGCCAAGTTGCCAACCATGTCTAAATTGCTGCACATACAGGTCTCATTTTGGTTGGGCTTTAATTTTCCATTTATTTTTCTAAGGACTCTATTAGTAATAATTAAATTATATGTTTCCTTAGTTTCTAAATCCAGTTTATGTTTAAATAGTCATTCCAACTAGTGTATGTGATTGTTATGAGTTCATTTTTTTTTCTCCTAAGATGATAACGGAAAATTATGGTTTGATGTCATGATGAGGCTGCAGTGTTGCTTTATGAGAACAGTTGAGGTAATCGTGATACGGTTTTGGACAGAAAAAGGACCAGTTAGAAGTAAAAACTTACAAAGAAAGGCATGCCGAGTTGGAATATTGAACATCTAATCATCATTTGAAATAGTGGCATCACTTGCCTTTTTGGACTGTCAAGGTCTTACGCTGGGCTTAAGTTCCTTATGTTGGTACATGGCCAAATATAACACCAACGTAATGGATGAAATAAGTGTTTGAAACTAGTGTTGCGGGTAATGGTGCATAATATATGCTTCATCACTTTACATAATGTAACTTTTAGGAAAAGTTGCTATTTTGAGACGTGTAATAATTGATGAACAAAAATCTGATTACTCATCATCATCATATTCATTTTCATCATTTGCTTCAAAATCAACATTCTTCCAACATATTTAGGGTTTTTCATCATCAACTTTCTCTATTTCCTCAATGTTGGACTATTCAAGATATTCGTCTTGGAACATGGTATCTGGTTCTTCTTCAAACATGAATCCAGTACATCAAAGTGCTCGAAGCTGAGAGGGTCAACTTGCTTTCTATGCCTGCTTGCTGAAGTTTTTTCTAATTTCCTAAAATAAAATAAGGGAAACTTTGTTAATATATATTTTAAAACAAGTGTATAGTAATGGTCAACTTATAAAACAAGTCTACAATAGCTTATTACCTTTGTCTCAATTGCATATTAAATCAATCATGAACACGGTCATTCAGCCTTTTATATTCTAGTCTATTTCTCTCTTTAGTGTGGATTTGTTGGAGAAACCTCCAATTGTTTTCACATTCACTTGCACTGCACATTTGATTGAAGATTTTAATTGCAAAGCCTTTGAAATCTGGCAGTCACTTCCAAACCAATTTCCTTACATATCTAAATACAAATGAAACATTATGAAAAAAAGTATAGATTTACTACATCATAATTATGAGGGATGAAATTCCTTCTCATGATGAATGACACCTTATGTGTCAATTTCAATGGCATGTCTAAATGCAGTCTAATAAAATCTTATTCACTTCTATGTCCATTTAAAACATTGCAGAATAATCCAATGCAGAGTTTAAGTATCATGTTGTTGCATGAAGGGCATAAGGAAGTTGCCCGGTCTACATATCATGGACAATCCTTCATACGGGCATATCCATTTCTTCTTTTCCTTGAGGTGGCTTTTGATACATTTTTGCTTTGTCTATAACTTCATAAAGGTACTCCAAGGCTGTCAATCAATCTTGAACTTTAACTAAGAGTCTGCTGATTTTCAATAATTTGAGACATGATTCCCAATATTGACTGTTGAATACAATATATACAATTTCCAATTGACCTGCTCTTATGTGTTATGAGCATGTGGAAACGCAACCCGTTCATCACCTAATAACATCTACCTCAAAGCATTTCTCCTTTTCATTATATTCTGTACATTGAAAATATTTGTGGCGAAATATAGTTTATATCCAGTTCAACTTAAGCATGACTATGAATGTATTTTGTGGTATCTTGACATTATTCAACTGTTATCTCATCTCATCCATCTAGTCAAGATCTCCAAGCATAAGGTGATGAAATGAGTAGAACGTGGAGTAAAAAAGAACGACCCATAGTCTGAAGCCAACATTCTACCTGCAGCTCTGTAATTTGCTGCAGCCAATTCTACCTGCAGTAGTTTGCTGTATATGCATAAGTCTGGAAGAAAACTATTATGTATTGATGTGGTTATCATTGTCTTCTTCCTTGCTTAGGCATGGGAATTTTGGACAAACATGTAGAGAATTACTGGTTTTTCACTAGGACTATTGCTTCTAGAATTTTATATCTTTTTTTTACCTTTTTTTATCAAGATGGGCCTACATGCTAGGATCTTTTCAATCAATCTTCTTTTAGTGAAGGCTACTACCTCATGCTACTCAAGCACATAGATATGCTGCATGTGCACGTGAAGAGAGAGAGAGATTAGTAACTGCAACCACATGGTTCCTTTTTGCACAGGGTGGCAATTAGTACTTGACTTCTCCATGCTTGGGAACCCTTGATTGTCTTGTAGCTTTATGCATTGGCTGGAAATTAGTATTCGTCTCCTCCATGCCTGGGATAGAATCTAGAACACTAGTACTGGGCTCCTCCATGCCTGGGATAGAACCTTGAACAAACCCTTGATTGTCTTGTAGCTTTACAATAAGAAATTTGCTAACATGTAAATGTAGGCCTGCATACATAAAAGTCACTTGTTGATGTTGTTTGTACTTGTATTTGTTTCTGTTGATTGCTTGGACCAACAGTGCCTAAATTCTGATGGTCCTGGCATCTATTGCATGTGTAGGGTCATGCAAAGCATGTCTACCCGTGCATGTGCATTTCGACTGTCAGTGCCACAAGCTTTTGTATGATATCACCATATTTTGTAGAATGTATCTGGCTGTTCTTGTACAAATCTTTGGCCAAGTTAGCGACCTTCCTTCATGGTCAAAACCTGCTCTTATTCATCAGTGAAAACGGTTCACTATGCTGCATTTATCTGGTATGGTACATCTCAATGAATGAAATCTGGTCATTATGTCCTGAAAAGGCTGTACCATTGGGTCGTCAGTCACTAGAATTAATGAGTAGATATATTTGCTGTTTATGTAACCAACATGTAGAGGATAGACTAGAGATGTCAAAATCCAAGATACCGTTATTGTGAGAACTTACACCAAATAATATAAATAATTTCTTTCTCAAGCATCAATCAGAAGACTTATGTGAGAACAGCAAACAGTATTATTCAAGATACATTGCCCCTTATCTGTTAATGCGAGTATTGGGCTAAAGCAACTTGAGCGTGAAACTTCACTAGGGAATGTGCCAATCGATTATCTTCTAACATATCGATTATCTTCTAACAGTGTCCACTTGTCTGTTTTGGTCGGTTCTATCCTTTTTACTTGGATAAGCAGACAAAAGCCTGTGCAAAGTATACTTGTAAGGAAAAAGATGCTATCCTTTCACCTTCACTTTTTCTTTTTTTCTCTTGTTTATTTTTTCGTTCTTCCGTTTAATCATGAGGAAGGGGTACAATGATGGCCGACGATTGTTGCACGATCAAGGACAGGGAGAATCAAAATTCAGATGAAATTGTACAGCAGCAATAATGGTGCTAGTCACCTCCTTTCCAATGTCCCCATTTGACAGTTTATCAAGGTTCTGCTTGCCATGCACACTTTGGCTGGGTGGATAGAACTGTTCGTGCTCTTTTCAAAAGGCGAGCAAGATTGTATAATATGATATGATAAATCACATTCTTAAGGTAGTATAATTTGGAAGTTCGACCATTCAATTTTTGTGGTGATGGTCACCACCATAAGTGTTAATGGTGCTTCTTTTTGGTGTGATCCACCATGCGACTACTTGCGTAGATGCCACCACTTGTGTAGAGAAACGAATGGTTTGGATCAGACCAATTAATCGTGAAAACAAAAGAAACTCTTTAGGATTATGATTTTCCAGCTGGCGGAATTTGCTTCCAAATTTTTTGTTTTTTATGAAATTGGTTGAATTTGAACCCTCTTTGTTGAGTGTACCTTCTCAATTCCAGTGCAATAGAGGAGGGGTCACAAGGGAGGGGACTCTTTATCACATCGGCTTGTGAACAGCGTGGCAACTGTGAGATTTGAACAAGGGCTCACCTTCACTAACTGCATCGGACCTTTAAAAGGACTTTTAAGTAATCAGTTTCAGCTTTAACCAATTCTGCCATCTTAGGGTGGTCTCGATTAGTAATGCAAGTCCACTTCAAACACCAAAAACACAAGTTATTTGGTGTACTTGTATGGATGTGATAATGCATGTTAACCCTTGTTGATACCGGTCATGCTGAAAAGAGAGAGAGAGAAGGGAAGGGGGGTGGGGGAAGGTTCCCATCTCTTTTGCTGTTATTGAAAGTAAAAAAGGATATGCGGCCATGGATTTCTAGAGATGAAGGTACATGAATTTTTTGCTTTTTAGCTTGAATGAATGAAGCCATGCGTTGATTGGAAGTAATGAGCATGAAGCCTTTGTTAGTTGATATCTAATCTTATGGACGGTCTTATTGTTTCATAGACAGTCTTAATCTTGTAATGCATCTCTCTTACTGTTTCTAATTAGTATTTTGCACTACCATCTTTATAATTTATATTATGCACACTGAAATAGGTGTACGTCTGCCAGGTTCCGGCCCGCTGCTCCACTCCCTTCTTTATGAGTTTCATACAAGCAATGTGTGTGTGAGTGAGGGAGAGAGAGAGCCGATAAAATGAGAATATAAAACAAAATTTGGGGACAAGATGTCCCATAGATACAAAAACAGACGCAAAAGACGAAATATACAATACAATGCACAGTGAAATAAGAGAGGTGTGAATAAAGAGGAAAGGCGAAGCGGCACAGTTACTCAGCTGCAGACGAACAGCGGCGTCTTAACCGAATGACAAAATGGACATCCCCTTGCACAAGACGAGACACCGAATCTGGTGAAGAAAATGTGCCCTTGAAGACCCTGTTGTTGCGCTCCTTCCAAATGCGCCACCAAACTGAAATGAGCCACAACCTCCAAACACGATCCCAGGAAGCAGACAGGTGAGGGGAAGGACTAAACAGGAAAAGAAGACGAATGGATGGTGGGTCTGGAAAGCTACTAACAAGCGAAGGCCAGGTAGAAGCAAAAACACTAGAGAAGAAAGGGCAATAAGTAAAAAGGTGGACCCGAGACTCAGTCGCGGCAAGGCAGAGGAGACACTGGTTAGTCAAACTGATGTCAAGGCGCTGTAAGTGGTCAAAAGTATTGATGTGGCCAGTAAGTAGAAGCCAGACAAAAGCAATGGCACGAGGAGAGGGGCCAGGGGACCAAAAGGAACGGGGTGGGAGCGATGCAACAGAAGGACCAAAGGAGGCGAGGTAGTAAGAAGAAAAAGTGAACTCACGGGTAGGTGAAAGAGGTCAGGATGGGGATGTGAACGAAGAGAGGTCAGCAAGGCGGATGAATAGAGGAAGGGCAAAAAGCATGCCGCACCAAAAGTGAGAGGGAGAGGTGTAAGAGATAGAACTATTCCAAACACAATGGGAAGGCAGGTCGAATTTGGAGCAGATGAATAGGGTGATGGGAGAATGATCAGTTGTCAAACGCTACCACCAAGAACACAGAGAAGACTCACAAGCCCGACTAAGGTTGGTAACCCCAGCACCCCCAAGAGGATGCGGAAAGACAACCATGTCCCAATGCGCAAGGTGATTCGAAGGTCGATCACCATCCCAGATAAACTTACGAATAATTTTATCAAACCTATTCAGAATAGCTCCAGGAGGCTGAAAGACAGTCATAGCATGGAGGGGGACAAACGCAAGACAGTGCTTAGCAAGAGTAATATGGCTTGGGAGAGAAAACAACTTTCCCTGCCAACACTGAAGACGATCAACAAGTTTTTGCTCCACTCCACTCCAAAAGGAGGGTGTAGGAGGCGGCAACGTAATTTGAACCTTACACCCAAAGTATGCTTCTACGAGAAGCATCGTAACCAGATCCGCGTGAATGA
The DNA here is from genome assembly GCA_011799765.1 of Nymphaea thermarum. Classification (NCBI taxonomy): domain Eukaryota; kingdom Viridiplantae; phylum Streptophyta; class Magnoliopsida; order Nymphaeales; family Nymphaeaceae; genus Nymphaea; species Nymphaea thermarum. The sequence goes on from JAANDH010000860.1 coordinate 183,476, forward strand.
GGAAAAAGTGACATTTAGCGGAATTAATAGAAAGACCCGAGATGAGCTCAAAAATTCGAAGGATGAGCCAAGTTCTCACAATCTGTTGGCGGGAAGCATTGCGAAACAGGAGAAAGTCGTCAGCATACTGAAAGGTGGAGAAGGTCTGAAGGTGGGAGAGTGAATGCGGTGTAAGGAAGTCAACGACTGTTGCGTGATGAAATAAAGCAGAAAAGCACTCAACAACTAAGTTGAAAAACAATGGCGATAATGGACAACCCTGATAGAGGCCACGCCCGAGACTGAAGAAATCGCCATACTTCCCATTGAAGGAGACCGCAAGCTGGACCCCAATGACAAGCGAAAGGATCCACTGTCTAAACGACATACCAAAAGCAAGACAGGTGAGGAGGTCAGAAAGGAACTCCCAACTAACCGAGCCAAAGGCCTTAGAGATGTCCAATTTAAAGATGAAGGACGGAAGCCATAGACTGTAGAGGGAGTGAACAACCTCATTGGTCATGACAACAGCGTCTTGCAAACGCCGACTCTTGATGAAAGCAACTTGAAAGGGGTTAATAATAGAAGGCATGACCGGCGCAAACCGCAGAGAGAACAACATAGCAATAATCTTGTAAGGCGTGCCTAAGATGGAGATCGAGCGAAAGTGGGTGACGTCCGTAGGGTTAGAGCGCTTAGGCACTAAGACGCAGGTAGCTTGATTAAATTCCTTAAGGAATATGGAACTGGAGGCAACTCATCACAAAACGCAAACACATCAGCGCTACAAGCCTCCCAAAAGGTACGAAAAAATTCGATAGGGAAACCATCGATGCCGAGCGCCTTACCAGTGCCAAGGGCCTAAACAGCGTTCTTGATCTCTTGGTGCAGGAAGGGCCGCTCAAGAGAGATCGCACACGAGACAGAGAGGGAGGAGAGGTGAAAATCCGGCAGTGGGGCACGGAAGCAGAGAGGCTTAGAGTAGAAATCCCGAAAGTGAGCAGTCAAAGCCGGAAGAATGTCATCACCAAGAAAAACCTTGTGCTCGATAACCATGGACTGAAGCAACATCTGATGACACCTTTGGGAGGCGGCCAAGTGGAAGAATCTAGAATTCTGGTCTCCGTACGCAAGCCAACCCAGCCTAGAACGCTGCTGCCAGTGGATGGACTCTCTAATCCACCACTCATGGGCAAGACACTGGAGACAAAGGAGACGAGATGATTGGTCCGTAGAAATATTTTCAAAAGATTGGAGGGACAAGATCTCCTCATCCCAAATGGACACCTCAAAAAATTTGCCGCTCCAGAAAATACGCTTCCAGGCGAAGACCTCCCACTTGATGGAGTGCAACTTCCGCGAGAGCCTGAAAGCAGCCCACCTACCATTGACGGTGCGAGCCCACCAATTAGGGACAACAACCACAAATGATTCATCTCGGGGCCACCAAAGCTCAAAATGAAACCTGGAGCGCCCGGTACCAGCCGTATCCTGAAGAAGGGAATGAGCAGCAGAACATGATCAGACAAGTGCCTCGGTCTAAGAACCAAGGAGGACGAAGGAAAAGAAGAGAGAGAGAAAGATTAAGATTTGTGCTTTTGGACAGGTTGAGTATGAGACAAGGACACAATAATGCTGCCCTTTCTGTGGTGAGGGTTGCGTGGAGACATGATGCATCGTTATCATGTTTTGGGTACCATTGGACAAGGGCGTAGGTCAGTACGAAGCCACAGTCTAAACTCGACACGTATTGAAACACTAGTCAAACCGCTCTAGCGCAACCCCTAGGTTGTCAGGCACATCACTGGTCCAGACCCCTTAAAAACACTCCAAGAAATACATTGCCGTTCCGGAGTAGGTTCATGATAGCCCCATGTAGAAGCAAGAGGCTGCTGTTCCTTTGCCCTTATTTTAATAAGGATCCTTACTGTTCACTCTCTATTATGTTTTCCCCCTTTTGAGAACACATTTGATGCCCCCACCAGCATTTAGTCTCTTGGCCCCCTTTCATCATATGGCCAAAAGCCAATTAACAGAATGGGTGGCCCCTAAAAAATCCCAATCTTTTCTCATTCATATGCTTGGAATCATATCTGAATGGAAAGAATGAGGGAACAGAAACATGTTGATCCTTCACAGCAGCTTGTGGCCAAGCATGTGTGTTGTTATGATAGGTGACCCACCATCTAACAGAACGGGGGACACCGCAGGATGGGCAAAAGGAGTCTACCGCCCTGTATCTGGTCATATCTCTCCTAACTCCACTCTCTTGTGTTGGCTCTGAACTCAACATCTGCAAATCATCACAGTGCAGGAGATTAAGCTGAACAGTAACCGTGTTCAAATTAAACTGCCAATTACTATAACCACAAGGCCAAGCAAAAACATGAAGTCTTCACATTCTTATTTATCTTAGTCTTTTACTTTCACATCAGCTTAATTTCCTCTCAGTTGCTTGCTTCATCCTTGACTACAATAATGTCGGAATTAGATTTGATCTATGACGTATACTGCTCTTGGAATAAAGCAGATGTTGCAATGGTATGCACTGTCCTTCGTATGGAACTGGAGATTAATTGACATATCAACTGTTCCCTTGGCCACCATTATGTGTAGCTAGCTGACTCAGTAATGCCGTCAGTAGTCAAGTCATGTCAACTCTTCCCATTTCTTTTGCTGGGTACTGAAAAGGACTAGTCAGAACCACAACTTCTGACCCACACATCTCAAAGTTAATATGTCAGTGGCATTTCTGATGCCTTGCAGGTAATCTACAACAGCTACAGCCAGGTGGACGGAGTTCTTTTCGGCAATCAATTTGCAGTAAAGTTTGCTCATGTGACCACATGGAAGTGGAATGACTCCAAAGGTTGGGTGATGAATCATCTTTCTGTAGATAGGGATTTGACCACAATCTAATGCCTCCTATATACGATTTGAGTCACATGGTTAATCTGCAAGTCTATGGAGATTGATTTAGTTGGTCATCCATGGAACGGTTTGCAGCCTGGAGGCAGCTACATGCATGCATGACGAAGTAAAGATTTTGTTCATTAGCATGGTTTTCCTTCAGTAACAGAAAAGTGCATTTTAATCGAGAATTAAAAAAAATTCCACATCTTAAATGAATAATCGCAAGTTATTGAAATGTTCACCCACAACTCTGCTTTACTTGACATACTCACGCGGTCTATATGACATGAAATTTGAACAACTTAAATGATGTCTCACGTCCAAAGTAAAACCATATTTAGACAGGGTCCACATTATCTCTTTAATTTTCCAAGTTAATTTGTTTATATGCGCTTGTGATTGAGTTTGTTTTAAAAGTTTGCCATCAGCTAATTTGCGCTATGCTTTAATTACTCTTATCATGATTCGCAGTTAATACGAAAGCGACCTCATTTGAGATAATATCCCTTCATTTGAGATAATATGCATCTCTTATTGCCTTGTGCATGCAGGAATCAACGCTTGGGTCTTTTTACCGTTTTGATATCAACTAATGTTGAAAAATTACCATGTAATGCCCAATGAATGCACATCATCTCATTCCCACGCCTGAGCCCATGTGATTGTTCCGTTATCACTGCTTACATGCTGCTTAACTGGACAACTAAATGGATCTGTCTGAGGGAGGAAACAGAACGGTAGTTCATAAGTACTTTAGGGGAGGACTTAACGTTCCTAACAATAATAACATGAGGATATCTATATCTATTCCAGTTCAACTGGTTGCCTTAATCTAGTCTTTGTTAGAGCTGTCCATGCATCACCCAATCTATTGTCTATCTTTTGTAAACACAGTCCGGTCTTTATTAAGCTCTATTGTCTATCTTTTGTAAACACAGTTCGGTCTTTATTAAACTCTCTCGATAGCTACCCACTACAAGTGTTGTTCCTAAATCATTCTTGCAATGTCGGCATCGATCAGGAGCACATTTTTACATTTTAAAGCCATGAGGTCACAATTCATAAAAGTGAAAGAAAAAGAGGAAGATAAAGAAAGCCATGTTAAAAGCGCTAGTGTGATAGACACAATAAGTCTCTCTGAGCAAACGGGATCCACAGACAAGGACTCAAAAAAGCACTGCTTCTTTTTAAGACCACACATAAATTCTCTTATTCACATGAAAACATAGTGGGGCATCCTGAAGAATGAGTACAGCAAATCATGAAATTTGGATCTGTCTGTGGTTGCTATCGCCATAATTGGAAGAAATCCCAGACAACATGCAGCCTAGGATACTGTTGTTGAACAGGAATGGTGAACAAGTGGAAGCAATTGAATAAAAGTTTGTCTGGCAGAGTTAGCTTAATCTTATGTTAAACCAAATTGGCTTCAATTACTTACCACAAGCATGATTTGGTTTCCAACGGTTAAACTAGTAAATTCTTCTGCTCTATACCAAATCAACGTGTAGCAACCTTATAACTAATGCATTATTTCAGAGTTCAATTAATAATAATGATACATAACGATAATAATAAACAACAGGATTTCAACTCTGAATTAACTTAGAATGGTGCCCTAAGGGTTTTGAAGTATTGCACAATTGTATAGTGTGGTGTTGTGATCCGAACTACGAACTAATCCTCAAAAACAAGAACACTTGCACATGCATGTGGACATGCTTCACTCATGCTTGTTGTGGTGGGTAGATGGATGTTCAGTTGATCATGTTCTTCCATGATTTTATTACTCATGCCATGTTACATCAAAGGTTTGAAAGATTTGATCTGATATGCAAAAAAATCTAGTGTCGAGAACATCTAGCACACGACATGATAGAAGTCTCCTCTCTCTCTCTCTCTCTCTCTCTCTCTCTCTCTCTCTCTCTCTCTCTCTCTCTCTCTCTATACATAAGCCATATAGGCATATAGGATGTTAAGATGCAATGCATTCTGTTTGTTTTACAAAGAAAAGAAAGTTCAATTTGAAATAAAACTCTTGCTTGGTTGTTGCACTAACAGTTCGTCGTTCTTTAGCAAAGATTCATAGTGTTTTTATCAACTGACTTTTAATTTTAGTCATCCGAGAACATCTAGCACACGACAAGATAGAATTCTCCTCTCTCTCTCTCTCTCTCTCTCTCTATATATATATATATATACACACACACACACACATAAGCCATATAAGCATATAGGATGTTAAGATGCAATGCATTCTGTTTGTTTTGCAAAGAAAGAAAGTTCAATTTGAAATAAAACTCTTGCTCGGTTGTTGCACTAACAGTTCGTAATTCTTTAGCAAAGATTCATAGTGTTTTTATCAACCGACTTTTAATTTTAGTCATCCTAGAACATCTAGCACACGACATGATAGAATTCTTCTCTCTCTCTCTCTCTCTCTCTCTATATATATATATATATATATATATATATATATATATATAATGTTAAGATGCAATGCATTCTGTTTGTTTTACAAAAAAAGAAGGTTCAATTTGAAATAAAACTCTTGCTTGGTTGTTGCACTAACAGTTCATCATTCTTTAGCAAAGATTCATAGTGTTTTTATCAACTGACTTTTAATTTTAGTCATCCTAGAACATCTCACACACGACAAGATAGAATTCTCGTCTCTCTCTCTCTCTCTCTTTGTATACATAATTTACACTCTATTGAGAAACTGTTCATCGCATTGCCCTCCATATATGAAGCACTGATATGAAGCCAGTGCCAGAGCACTCAATTAAAGAAGCAACAGATCGACGAGAAGGAGGTAGGAAACATAGACACTCAACAAGAATTCCAAGCAACTGCGCTGATAGGTAATTGTGTGAAAATCAGGATTCTATTCTGTTCAAGATACATGCCTTAGAAACCACTTCTTTACAGCTTCCAGTTTTTATAGCCATGCGTTTCTTTGTCCTGACAGCATCAACTGCTGCTGTCGCCGTACTCATTAAGTTTTACTATTATTTTAATTATTGCCTTTTCTTCAAAAGAAAAAGAGAAAATGCAAACTCCAAATTGATCACCCACGCTAAGAATTTATCGCCTTTATGCTCTCTTTTCAACACAAAAGTTGAAGACTCGAATCTTTTACATACAACCAAAGGTCCAAAGGTCTAGGAAAGTTAGTGCGCTTTCTCAATAGTTTGATGTTTTCACATTATTGCTATCCCACTGTTCCATCATTTAGTCATGCAATGCCACTTTTAAAAATGTTTTCGGTCAGCTTATAATATTAATATAAGCATTACCATAAGATTTTAAATTAAACAAAGTAATTACGTTAAGCCTGAAAATTTTTCATGCCCCATGATTGCACCCATTAGATGTAGCTCCAATAGAGCGTGCGTCTGCTTACTTTAATTAAAGCTACATTAAGCAAATCGATTGGATTAGAAACTTTATATATATATATACATATAAGAGTTTTCGTTTTAGCTTCCTATTGAGGGAATAATTAAGGGAGAAAAGAAACTTGATTAGAATGGACAAGCATGCATGTGACAAGTCTTTCGTGCAGCTAAGAAAGACACAAGATGGCTTTCAGGTCATAATTAAACCAACTTAGAAAAGTTAATAAAGAAATGAGCTCGATCTTCAATATGCCATCCTCTTGCAGGATCTTACCTTTCTTCCTCTGAATATTTTATGTCAATTCCTGCATGTTGCCAGCATGCAAAGCACCATCCCCCATGATACACTCTGAGGTGACAATAAATATTCTGATCAAAACCATGGTAGAAGTTGCATGCTTCCTGCAATGGCTACACTGGGTATTAACCCTCAGGGCAGTCTTGCTCCCCTTCCCAATCTTACTCTAATAAAATAACTAGGCCATGTTATTGTGAGCCAGTCTTTTTTTTTTTTTGAAGTGCGGTAATTTCTCTGTTTAAAAGGCTCTGCTTTACAAGCTCTCTCTCTCTCCACACACACACACACACACACACACACACACACACACACACACACACACATATATATATATATATATATATATATATATATATATATATATATATATATATATATATATATATATATATATATATATATATATATATATATATATATA
>JAANDH010000860.1:190666-223329 GCA_011799765.1 Nymphaea thermarum
TGGATTCCAGATCGGACGGATTTAAGATCAGACCTCCTCCTATCTTAAATTCATCATTTTCTAAATGTAAAAATAAAATGAGGATCTTGAAGTGTGGAACTTAGTTTGACCTAAAATCTTTAGTTTAATGAACCATGGCTTTTATCGTCATGTCAGGCCAATCCACAAATCTAAGGCTATCAAACCTCCCTAAAGAAAAAGAATCCAGCTCAAGATGGAAAGCAAGCGATCGACACCAGCTTTTTTTCTTGCAGGAACCAAACTATAATTTTAAAATTTTAACAGGAGCTGAAATAGAAATTTACAAATCTTCTATTACATTAAACTAAATTTTCTGAAATTTGCATATAGTTTTTGAATTTTTTAAAATTTGAGGGAGAACAAGGCCCCTGCCTCCATCCCTAATAAGTTATATGGGTGTTATGGCCAATGTTAAGAAGCTGAAATTTAGGAAAGATGATAAATTGTTATAAACCTTACAATCCACAAGATAAGGAAACTAAGGGTTCTAAAGGTGTTATTGCCAATATTAACAAGCTGAATTTAGGAAAAAAAATCATTGTTGTGAACCATTGAATCCAAAAAATTAAGAAACTGAGAGAAAAAATTGTTGTACACACATAATATATAATAGAACCTCTCGCAAAATAACATAGAAACTGAGAGAGAAAATTTATCCTTGGGGACATAGACTCTCTCTCTCTCTCTCTCTCTCTCTCTCTCTCTCTCTCTCTCTCTCTCTCTCTCTCTCTCTCTCTCATTTGTCTCTTTGTCGTTGAATCACTTAATTTCTTTCTTGTCTCGTTGTTATCTTTTTATGGTGTCAAAGCCTAACGCTATGTTTGGATGAAGGGAAAAAAAGGAAGAAATGAATGAAAGGGAAATGAAGGTAAGGGGGAGGAAAAGGAGAAGAAATGAAAGGGAATGATCATCTGTTCCTTTTCCTTTCAATCTCTTCATTTTGAGAGGGATTGAAATTACATTAAAAACTCATTTCCTTTCCCTCCTTTTCTTTTCCTTTCACTTGCATCTAAATACAATTATTAGTTCTCACTTCCTTTCCCTCCATATTAATTAGTCATCCAAACACAAAAAATATCATTTTTTTCATTCTTTTCCCTCCCTCCTCCCTCTCCCTCCATCCAAACAGGTTGTAAGACTCTTAGGCGCATAGTGGTGTCCACATCATAATCACAAATAATCTTTTGAAGTTTTAAACATCGACATTTTTCTTGTGTATAATACGACGAGCATGAAAAAAAGAAAAAAATACAATAAATGTTTAATAATTTTAAAAAATTAAAAATAAAAAAATAAGTGAGAAACTAATAACACAAACATCATAAAATAAGTAGATTTGTAATGAATAGAAAATTAAAAAAAACTGTTTGGAATTAAAAAAAAGTGGAAAAATGAAAAAAAGTGAAAGAATGCAAAAAACTGCTTTAAAAATGTGTTTTTTTCATTTTTAACGTTTTTTTAATTAAAGTGGTCGACCACTTCATTAAGGTTTTTAGATTGTTTTTAATTAAGGTTTTTAACCCAAATCCTCTCATTGCTGAGATAAACAAATTCATAGATCCAATATTCCCCAAAAGGCGGTTCATAGGACCTATTCTCCCCCTTTTTCATCCTTTTCCTGGCCGGTGCACATAAAAAAAATGGGGCATGAGAGTTGGGGAACTCCCCTGAGAAAGGAAGAGTTCTCCACGTTTACAAAATGGCGAAGATGGTAAACCTCCAGGCACACAGTGAGGATGGGCAGCCATTATAAATTCTCCTCGATTTCCCCTTCGCAAGGACACTCTCAACTAGAGAGAGATGTCTGGTCATATAGAGTCCGCGGGTAGAGTCCCCGCTCTTGGCGGTGTACAGGAATAAAGAAAGTGGTTGGCTTACCTCCTGTTTGGTAGGAGGGAAAGGGAGGGAAAGGAAGGGAGGGAAAGGAAAGGAAAGGGAAGGGAAGAGAAAGGGGAGGAAAGGGAGGGAAAGGAAAGGGAAGAGAAGGGAAGAGAAAGGGGAGGGGTATTGTGGGTAGTTACTATTTTTGCACTTACTTCCTTTCCTTTCTCTCCCAATCCGTCCGATTTAGGAGGGATTGAGAGGGAAAGAAATTACACTACACAATTCCTCTCCTCCCTTTCATTTCCTTTCCCTCCCCTCCTTGCCAAACAGGTTTTGCCACTTTCCCTCATTTTCCCACCTTTCTAATTAGCTTACCAAACAATGGAAGGATTGAACAATCTCTCACTTTCCCTCCTACCAAACAAGGCCTTAAGCAAAGTAAGAACCAGAAAAGAGAAAAAGAAAAAAAGGAAAAGAAAAGAAAAGCAGGAGGAGGAACTAGGAAGAGGCCAAAAGTGGAGAGACAAAGGAAGGGAAGAGAGGAGTTGGGTTCGTTTTGTTGGCTTGTGGTTGCCCGTGGCCCTCCTTTTTCCGGTTTGGGTAGTTGGAGTTTATCCGATTTGGAGGGGTTGAAGTTGTTGTGGGTGTTGGTGGCTCGCTTCGACGACGGGGAGAGTCGCTTTAGGTGGTAGGGAAGAGCCCAGATGGAAGGAGAGAGCGGCCATGACCGCGTTGAGGAGCAGGCTCAGGGACAGGTCCAAGGCCTCCAGGCCGGCCGGAGCGCCGAGAGCGCCCTCCTCCTTCTTAGTAAGCGAACGCACGCTCTGAAATATCCGACTGTTCTATGATTATATAATATTAAATTAAACAATGTAACTACGTTAAGCCTGAAAATTTTTCATGCCCCATGATTGCACTCATTAGATGTAGCTCCAACAGAGCGTGCGTTCGCTTACTAAGAAGGAGGAGGACGCGCTCGGCGCTCCGGCCGGCCTGGAGGCCTTGGACCTGTCCCTGAGCCTGCTCCTCAACGCGGTCATGGCCGCTCTCTCCTTCTTCCATCTGGGCTCTTCCCTACCACCTAAAGCGACTATCCCCGTCGTCGAAGCGAGCCACCAACACCCACAACAACTTCAACCCCTCCAAATCAGATAAACTCCAACTACCCAAACCGGAAAAAGGAGGGCCACGGGCAACCACAAGCCAACAACACGAACCCAACTCCTCTCTTCCCTTCCTTTGTCTCTCCACTTCTGGCCTCTTCCTCCTCCTGCTTCTCTTTTCTTTTCCCTTTTTTCTTTTTCTCTCTCCTCATTCTTCCTTTGCCTAAGTCAACCACTTTCTTTATTCCTGGACGCCGCCAAGAGCGGGGACTCTACCCACGGACTCTATATGACCAGGCACCTCTCAGGGGCCCTCTCAATAGTTGAGAGTGTTCTTGCGAAGGGGAACGCAAGGAGAATTTATAGCTGCCCATCCTCACTGTGTGCCTGGAGGTTTACCATCTTCACCCCTTCGTAAACGTGGAGAACTCTTCCTTTCTCAGGGGAGTTCCTCAACTCTCATGCCCAATTAATTTTTTGTGTGTGCACCGGCCAGGAAAAGGATGAAAAAAGTGGAGAATATAGGCCCTACGAACCGCCTTTTGGGGAATATTGGATCTATGACTTTGTTTATCTCAGCAATGAGAGGATCCAGACCTAATCAGTTCATCATCGGATAGTAGTTTCTCGACTAAACTCAAATTAGTGTCATATACCATGAGCCTCTATCTGGGATTGTATTCATTTAATTGGAACTGGTGGGATTAAGACGGCCATGCTCGTGATCTGCAGGTGGGAAAATTCAAGGACAGGGCAATCAAACACAGATCTTAGAAAAAAGTTCACATGGGAAACCAGGACTAGCGATCTCCCGACCACAAATTTAGCCACCCAAACAGGAGTTATCAGTTACAGGAGGTACCACATCGTAAATACTTTCCTTTTGCTGAGGTTGATTCTTCTGCTACAGGACTTTTTCTAGAGAGATATGGGGAGCCTGGACTCGTTCTACCCTGAATGCATGGCTGAAGGGTTCCAGCCCTTATAGGCTGAAGAGTTCAGGAAACAAGCTCATATCATGGTAGACTTCATCGTCGAGTTCAGGAAACAAGCTCATATCATGGTAGACTTCATCGTCGAGCACGATTCGGGATTTGTTGACCTGAATCAGTGACCTTCAGTATCATCAATGACAATTTTTTGTATGAAAATGACATACAATTTGTGGTATGGTAAATGGCATCTCATTTGGTTGATGGTTAGCACTCAGATTGGTATGATTAGTACTAATGGCTTTGAATTTGTGGTAAGACACGATCTCCTGAGGAAAAAGAGGCGCTGAGGGAGGGGAAGTGTGCTCTGGGAAGGGCGATGGCCAAGAAGCGAACCATGAGTGACGAACTCAAAGTTCTGAAGAACTGTCACTCAAGTTCTGAAGAACTGCAGTGATATGCTATACTCCATGGAGACCAGCCCGGGAGTGGAAGAGAGTGAGAATCAAGCTCTTCTATACTAGGTGACTGATGAGGAGATCCTCTAGGCACCTTTGGAAGGCAGAGAGTGTGACAACGTACATGCTTCCCTGGCCCTTCTCATCAGTTGCAGGGTTTGGTGGCTTGAAATTGACTTGGTTGGCTTCGCCAAAAGGCCTCATCTCTAGATCCCCTATTGATGGTCTTCAAGGAAAGTATACTAGTCTCAGCACACGTTCAAGTGAGAATTTCAAAGGTTGGTTGGGTCGATGAAATTGAGATCAAGGCGCGATAGCAAGGGTTTGATAATTGATAAATGAATTCACCTCCATCAGGCGTTTCGCCTCAGATGGAAAGTAGGACGGAAGGTGAGGAAGCCGACGAAAGCCGCTCCAATCCACCTCGAACGGCTTCATGAGCCAAGCGAGCAACCTGCCACACACATTTTGCAATCAAACCACTGCTCTCTATTTATCTTCATCCAGCTACTGGAATCACACATCAGCCTTTTTTCTTCCCGCATGACAGCATTACTCGTTTGAAAGTGTCCCATGGTGACAAAATCTCTTTTCAATCAAATGACGCGAAAACAAGGGGGAAGAAAGAGCACGGGCTCGCTTACGGAAAGTGGAAGCGGAGGAGTTTCAAGTGAATGGATACTCTGAGATAGAACAAGAAAAAGTGAATTTGATTAATGCCACTTACAATTGATGAGTTTTGCCCACAAAGCACGAGTGCTTTGTCGGCAAAGCACTCGCAAAGCTTTCTTTGCATTAGGGCTTTGCTCGTTGGGTGCAAACCACATCATTTAGTGAGCGGCGCCAAATCTTTCTCTGGATTGCTTCTTTCGCTTCTTTCTCCATCAAAGTGCCTATGGTACCAGTTCATATTTAGTCACCCGAAGCTCATGTAGACACCCGGGGACAAATCTTTCACTCACTGAGAGGTGAAAACCTTTGACCCTGAAGACGGATGCGACGGGAAGAAGTGGCATTTGGAAGTGTTATGACTGCTACTCGTGGCTAAGCAACTCGATCCGGCATAGCCTTTTTTGACAATAAAAAGGACTTGTACTGAACTACGAGATACAGTTGAGTAAGTTGTTGATCCATCAATGAGTCGAGAACTGGACTCGATCATCGCCCGGGAAGAAAGGAAGAAGCAGCACCTTCCCTTCCATGCTCATCACAAGGTACACCAGGGAAATACGACGTTTTGTTCCCAATCACTGCCGACCAGGGGGTGATGCATCGACTTCTCAATTACACCGGGTGACAACCAACCTATCGAGGAATCTGGACCAGAACCCACTGCAAGCAACCTCGCCCACGTTCTCCTTGCTTTTAAGCAAGAGGGTTTTGCTCTGACGTGACCGTTTTCTGAAAGAAGGGAATGGATGGTTTTGCTCTGACGTGACCGTTTTCTGAAAGAAGGGAATGGATGGTCATTGGAATTGTCATTTTCTTTGATCTTGTGGCCTTTGAGGGACAGGGAGTGGCTCCACCTCCTTGCTTCTGGTGTTCCACCTTATCTTGTTGGCACACCAGGCAAGTCTGCACGCAATCTTTTACATCTTCGACCATTACATAGCATAGTCCAAGCGGACCCACTTAAAATCTTGACTGAACTATGACCCGCCATCATATTAGCAAATAAACGTATTCATGAGCTTAATGCATGAAAACAATGAGGGATTGGCTCAAGGAGTACTTTAATGTGTGAAAACAATGAGGGATTGGCTCAAGGAGTACTAAGAAAGGTGCTAACAGCAGTGGGATTCCTGTGGGTAAAGAGAGGTTCAGCCACACCCGGTGCCACGAAATGATTGAGAACTACGACGGGGTCAAAATGCATTTTGTTCTTCTTTTTCAAAAAGTATTGCGACTCTACCATTTATGTCATGAAATTATGGAAAGGTTATGGACAGGACTAATTGCAATTCTTATGGAAAAGTCATGAAAGCCCTGGTTCGAATCCAGCTCGTAACAAAAGACAGTTTTTCATGCATCAATGCCTATTGGATATGGAACCAATCAGTATTTCACTTTTCCCTTTCGCCCTAATCTTCCCCACTGCTATCTATTCACTCCTTGGCATAGGAGGTAATAAAGGAGCCAAAATCAGCCGTAGGATGATCCCTTTCAACCTTGACATTGTAGTGGAAATCTTTGACAAGCATGTGGAACTCCGGCCATATTCTAATGCCGTCATAATATTGTTGTATCCTCCGGACAAGGGATTCGATCCTAGTGCAAATAGTAACACAACCGTCATACTCCTTATGATACCTGAACAACTTTTCCATCACCTCCAACTCACCTGCGAGTACTCTGCCCCTTGGACTCAGCAATATAGCCATACCATTCGCTCCATCGCTAAAATAAGAATTTCCAGCAACCCTCAACTTCCCAGCAATTTCGTCATGTGTGACCTCAAAGAAAAGCATATTAGAGGGTTCTCTACGTCTGGCAGAACACATAAGATTAAAAATGGCCCAAGTACGGACAGTGCCTTCAGTCATCCAGCTCACTGTTAGAGGAAAGAGAGCAAAAGGTTGCTGGAATAGACTGTGAACAGAAATCTCTAGGGCCAAACTGTGAGCAGCCTAAGTCGAAAAGGGTGGCTCCATCAACCCCAAGCATAGTAATGAATGAGCTACGGAAGATACAAGAGGAAAGGCTTGATTATCAGCCCTATGCCAACTCGATGCATATATTTGAGCAAAGGCTGAAAAGGGAAAACAAAGAAATTATTGTTATGAAGGTCCCAAACCCGTCTGAAGGCCAAGCGTTGATGTTAATACCCATGGGCAGTGATGATAAGCACTCGGGTAAAAGAAATGATCAAGTTCAACCGAGTTGTAGGTGAGACTGACCAACGAGAGGAAGCTGAGATTTCAGATGCTTACAATCGGGTATCTCGAGACCCAAAATCACATACTTTGGCCGAGGATAAAGCATAAACGAAATCGGATATGGCTGAACACGGCCAGACTAAATTGACGGTTGTTGTCGTGGACGAAGAGCAATTTCTTCCAGCCCATAAACATGAGCAGCTCACATATCGATTGCTGAAAATGGCCCCAAGCCTACCACCTTCATTACCGCTGTCCTCAACGTGTTCCTTAGCTATAGTTCGCAGGTAAATCCGAAACCCAGGGGGTGATGAGATACCGTGAGATCTTCCCACAAGGGATAAGCTGTCACCTAAGGCTCGTTTGATGGGCCGGAAATCTACCGTAGCTCAGAAAAAAAATTTCAAAATTTTAGAATATTTTCGGTTTATCGAACGCAGAAATTTTTTTGTTATCGTTAAAGTCGAAATTGGACAGCCTAAACCCACAAGTCGTCCAACATCGAGAGGGGCCAAGACTTGGGTTCCAGATCTTAAAACAGCCCACATATGTACTATGAGTATTCCTGCAGCAACAAGTAAGGCACGTCCATGGAGAGTTGATTTACTTCCGGGTACGGGGACAAGGTAGCAAATCCTAAGATGATTTCTACCACTCAAACAAATACGAATGTTAAGTTATACCATGAGCTAGTGACCACCAGGGAAACATGACCAAGGGCCGACACTTGAAGATGGTGCAGTGGAAGTGCGGGGTAAAAGGGCTGAAAATCACCAACGGCAGCATGAGTCATTGTTTAAGCAGCTGCCAAGGGGCTATGGTCCACTACCTACACGAGACAGCCAGCCCTAGAGTGGGAGCAAACCGAGAGAGGGTTTTGGCTTCAAGAGCTCGATCAAGCCACCCAAGCCGATCGCCAAGGACAAGCTCGGTCTAAGAGGGGTGGATCTGATACGTGCCTACGTGTCGAGCGCTGCCAAAAGGTAGCCAGCAATGCTAGGAAGGCTAAGGAAGACGCTGGCCGCGAGTGCTGAGAGGGAGATGCAGCCAACAAAGGTACCGAGTGTATTGGTAGTGAGGCTAACCAGGGCGCTAGAGCTTACGAGATAGAGCTTGAGCATCAAAGTGAGGCTAAAACAAATAGCCTCACTAGACGCGTGCCAAGGGCGGAAGGCGCAGCGCACTTCAGCACGGCAACAACAATAGACTATACTGCCGAGCATTTTCATTGCGAGGCTATCCGAGGCGCGAAGGCAGCATGGGCTATGAAGGAAAAGCAAAGTGAGGCTAACTCTCATAGCCTCACTACCCACACGTAGGAGGAGTCGACGGGGCCTTCAGCAGCTTAGTGAGGCTAAGAACGGTGTTACGATTGAGACTGGGTTTGAACCAAGCGTGCGGTCTGACCAAGGGAACGAGTTTTGCACAGGGACAGGTCGGACAGGGACAGGCAACATCCAGACAAACGTTGAACAGGACTCAACAGGAACAGTTCCAGACCAGTGGACAGCAAAAGGATGGATAGGGACAGACAGCTGCGTCTGGACAAACAGTGCACAGAACGCAGGGAGGACCGAGTGGGGCGGTTCGAGCGTCTGACTTTGGCGCTGTTTTGCTATTTGTGGGCGAGTCAGCGAGACTGACTCGGTTTTCCTTTGTTTTTAGTTCTCTTGTGTTTCAGTTTTTTTAGCAACTCGGGCCGAGACAGTGAGCCGACCCGGAACGATGAATAGTATAAATACTCACTTAGGGTGTAATGAAACATTACCGATGAAAAGAAATGAAAGTTTGAAAGTTCGTATTTTGCCTCCTGCGAGGAGCTTCTTCTTCCTGGTGGCCCCTTGGTGCCGAAGATATCTATCTCCTGCTGGTTCTTCTTCACCGGGAAGATTCATTGCCTGTAATTTCGAGAGAAGTGGATGCCGGAATCCACTGTCGGAAGCTGCTAACACTGACATCCCATCGGGCGACTGAAGGTTGATCTCCGTTGTATTCTTTCTGTACACGAGAAGGAATAGAGGGCGGGTTCAGCTGGGATTGCAGAGGAAGAGAACGTTGCTCGATCACCGACGACGGATTGACCTTCTGCGATTGCAAAGGAAGAGGACGTTGTTCGATCACCGGCGACGGATTGCCCTTCTGCAGATTCGGCAATCGGCAAAACTCCTTCGCCAGATGAGTATTGAATCCTCTGTTGATACTTACCGTAAGAGCTTCTGAACTTCCGATCGTGACGATCTAACCTTGCAGACGTTCAGGCGGTTCAGTTGATCGGTCTAACGCCTGAATTGTCGGACGATTTCTGTCCGATTGAAGAATGAATCTGATTGAGCATGAAAGACGAGGAACAGGCGCATTCGGTCACCATTTCCAGTGACAGTCTAACACCTATTCTAAGTCCGATCGATCTTGAATTCGATTCCGACCCGTCGTGCACAACCTGAGGTTTGATCGTGGATTATCTGTCGTTTGCATGGGAGATTCAGAGGAGATGATAGGTGAAACGAGCGAAGGACCGATCGATAGTTCAGGCTAGAACTCTGTTTCTGCTACCGATTTGGGGACTATGAGCTAAAATCGAGCAGAACAGTGGACAATCGGGATGATCGAACCATTCTAGAAGGATCACCCAGAGCATAGGAAGATCTTGTCCAAGTTTGAGAGCAATCCGTCCAGGGACAGCGTCAGAAGGAATTCCGGTGGGTGCGGGCTGTGCGGCGGCACTGCTGCAAAGCACCTCCGCTCGGCTTCAGGATCCAGCGACAGGCGACAGAGAGTTTCCTCCTTCACGCGTTTTCTCTGGGGCCCATTTGATCGCGAGCATAAGATGGAGTTTCCAACATTGCAGCAATATATATTAAAATATATGTTAAATAATGCAGAAAATCAAAAACACTAATTTATAGGATAAAAAACTACGAGCAAGAGATATATTTATACTTAAAAAAACAATACATCCATATGTTGTTCTTTTTGTAAAGAATAGTATACATCATTTTCAACACTTAATAAAAAAACAACAAGTAAAGAAATCACCATATGTTTTTTTTTTTTCTTATTTTGTTTACTTTCTCTCTCTACACTTGCACCCACACAACTCAGCTGCACAAACCCATAGCTGTTCTTCTTATTTCCTTCTTGCCTACCTCCTCCCCTTCTCTTCTTGCTATTCTTCTCTCTTCTTTATCTTGTTGTGTACCCACAAAGAGGGAAGTCTCTTTTCTTTTCCCCAAGAGAAAACACAGAGCCAGTGCACCATCCGGTGCCCTCTCCCTTCTCCTCGCCCGATCACATAAGTGCCGGGTCCGGTTGAGTGGGGTCCTCTCTTGAGGCTGGAACAGATTTTGCATAGCAAATTGGGAGATGGCAGAAGTTGCACCGAGAGCTGTCACAGAGAACAAGCGTCCGCCAGCGCTGCGCTACTGCGACTGCCACACCCCGATTTTACTTTCTACTGCTGATCCGGTGACTTGACCATGACCCTCTACCTCTGTTATTTGTTATACTGATTGGAGCATAACCTGCGAGGTGTTGGAAATCATTTACAGCAAGGAGGAGCTCCGTTCGTGGGACTTGGAGTTGCTGTCATCGCTGGAGTGAGTTTCTGCGGCTTGAAGAGGTGTTCGCCGGCACCAACCCGGCGATTGCTCCCCCCTAAATCAACATCGAAACAGGGGTTCTATTTTGATCTGGTGTAATGCATACCCTCTTGATATTTCTGTTCTTGCTGCTGAGTGAATCGGTAATCTTCTGGCCATTGCTGTGAACCAAGGGATCGCACAAGGAGATATCGGCTGCTGGAGCTGGTTGCAGCGGGTGTTGGAGAAGCTCGAAGCTATGGGATCTGCCGAATACCGAGAGCTGCAAAAGGGCTTTCTGTCTCGGTGGTGTTGCTTCATCCTATCCGTCGGCAAGGAGGAGTACACGAGAACGCCAAAAGTAGACAATGGTCAGACAATGGTCCGTAGTCCCTTGGCAAATAATTCAAAAGAGACTCGTGCTGCTCTACTAAGGGCTTCTGCCATATATAATCATCCAGTACTAGAACATCACCATGCTGTCCTCGGTCGTGTGCACTCCATAGACGTCCACCCGTCTTATCCTCAAATCGTTCAACTAAGGACATGTTTTTGCTTTTGCTCGTGGTTGTCACGGCCTTAGCTGTAACTTGGGACTTTCATCCTTTACGTAAAGCAGGTAATGGTAGGGTAAGGAGGAGATAGTAGAGGGCTGTCCACTTTCTACCGACGTTAGAGGTCCTAAGTCAACCTCCTCATCTTCATCTACGGCTGGGTCATAAGCTGATATCATCTTCATCGCTCCTTGTGGTTTGGCACTCGTATTGACTGCTGTTAGGGTGATTATGTCATGGCCACCCTCCTTAGGAAACTTCGTAACCATGGTGGAGAAGTCCCAAGTGACGGTCCCTAGTGTGTTCAGCCAAGGCATGCCGAGCACCATGTCTACACGTCGGATGGGAAGGATATGAAGATCAACCGTGAAAGGCATAGTTTGAATGACAACCTCAAAGGCATAGTTTGAATGACAACCTCAACATCCCTACACACCGCATTGCATGTAAGGCATCTTACATCACCAACTATCACCGCAAATGGGTCTTGTTCGTGAACCTTAAGCTTTAAGGTGTCAAATGCTTTCTCGCTCAAGAAATTGAAGCTCGACCCGGTGTCTAAGAGGATGGTCATGGGATGATCCTCTATATAACCCGTCACTCTCATGGAGTAAGGTAGATTGGTCGAAAGATAATGGCATGAGATGTTGGAGTCCATCTTGTCGCGATAGCTAGACTCGGCAACCTACTTTCCCTTACTTTCGTTCATACTTCATACCCTTGTGCTAAATCCATGGTGTTGGTTTTGGGATGGGTAGGGATCATGCCGATCTAGTCCTTTGCTGGTCTGCCCGATTCTTATTCCTCCATCATATTTGTTTCCTCCTTGATTAAGTCCATATAATCGGCTGGTTATTTGCTCTTTTGGTGTGAAGAGCTAGGGGAAACATCAATGGCCTTTCCCTTCTCTTGCCGTTGGTTGGCACTATGGGTAGACTTCTCAATTTGCTCAATTCTTTGATTAATCTGTTGAGCAGGGGTTATAAGTAGTTGATTGGAGGTCATGAGCTGTTGATTAGAGGCCACTAGTTGGTCATGCGAAGTTGACATTTTATCCATGTACTTCTGAATTTGGTCCCATTGTTTTTCCATATTATCAACCTTGCTGGTCATGATAGTGAAACCGGATCTCACATTGGCTAAGCCCTCCTCAAGGTTCTGAATTCTATCATCACCCGATTCAACATCGGCCTCTGTCGTGTACTCCTCCAACTGTTGATCGGGAAAGAGGATGGAGGAATCAACAATATGGTGGGAACCAGCAAAATGAAGAATTTGAGGATGATACAGTTGCTGGAGGCTGAGGCGAAGGCTTAGACGGGAATGGCGTGGTGAGAAGGTGGAGGTGGGATCAGCAAGATGGCGATAATGGTGATGATGATTAATCTATCAAACTTCTTCCATCAGGCTGGCCTGTGATGATAAAGTAGGAGGTGCTGGGTCAGACCTTAGGGCATGGGATATTTACCATATTTTACATTCATGTAGAAAACCACCAATAGCGTTCTTTTCCTCAAACTGTGGTCAGGCCTATCCCAACTCCTCAATTTATGAGCTGGAATGATTGACAGGTTGCACTAGTTAACGTTTTCTTATCTACTACTGTATGATAAAAGAAGCACAAGCTATTGATGTTTTACTCTTGAAACTATAAAGGGTATATTACAGTTTGAATAGAATGTAAACAAACACCAGATAAAGACAAACTGAACTGACCATGAAAGACACAAACATCGAACAGAACGGATAAATCAAACCGAACAAAAACAAATGTCAGATAAAACGGACAGAACAAATAGAACAGACATATGCGAAACAAACGTGAGGAACAAAGTTCTGTTCCTGAAAACATCAAACGGTGAACAATGAACATCATTGTTCATTAGGACATGACAGTAGTGTAATAGAGAGGACGTCTTGTCTCAATGAAAAGCAATCAAATGACCTCTAAGGTTGCACCACAAGGCACCTGCCAAACATGAATACCAACGAGAACACTGCCTGGCCTTTTTCAAATTTTCACAATGATATTGAATAATTACAGTTACAATCAGATGAAATGATCAGGAATTTTTACCATTAGATACATTGCTAAATTCAACTGTTTTAAGTTTACCCAATCAAGATATTCAACAAGAAAAGATACTTGCAAATAAATAAATTTAACACCCAAATTTTAGTTTAAGGTAGTTATTTTAGAAAATTCAAATTTCACCAGCCTTCTTGTCAAAAGAACGTGCTTGACATGAAAACAAGCTGATCCAAGTTTTTTTTCATCTATTATCGAAGCATCAAATATGTATGTAGCGCTTGGATGACACACTAAAAGAAAAGGTTTTATGACCACTAGTTTCCAGAAAATTGGTTTTTTAGTCGTTCTGGAAAAACTGGCTTATGTATTTAGGTAATAAGTCCAGGATACATTTTTTGGTGAATAACCTGAGGGTGATAGGTTATTCACTTCCTTTTAAAAAACAGCTTTTGTCAAAAATAACTTCGTGACATACAAGACCAATATTGTCTAAACCAATATTGTCTACTAGTCTCACAAATGAAATTGAGATAATAAACTGAGGAGAAGAAATACTCCAGCCACGTACGCGGTCCGGCCTCACACACGCAGCCCAACAAATTTCACGTCCGCAGCTTATACGATCAATTCCTTTTAAGTTCCCACAGGTTGATTGCTTTGAACAGACATCCTAATGCATCTTTGTGAAACCCATATACGGCTGCAGGCTTCCAATATTGAGTATTCATAGGACCACAAACAAATTGAACTCAATACATTGTTGTCAAGCTTGAGCCATGACTCATTTGAGAAGCAATGAGCTCGAGCTCCCTAGGAACAGATAAAGCTATAACCCGAGTCTGAAGATGACTCGTCTAAAAGATTGTTGCATGTATCATGGGTCCACGGCAACCAAACAGCTCATAAACGAACCTGCAGCAAGCCAAACCAATAGAAGCAACAAATGGCTTCACCAAACTGATCGTCCTACATGTGATGCATATATTCTAAAAACAAAAATATATAGAGTGCATTAATTCCAACGTCACCCATGCTCAACGATTGGAGGAAATATTTTATAGTCTGCCCATGTAATATGCATTCAAGTTCACGGATTACTCTCTCGAGATGCTTCAATAAAATGATTTAGCTAGGAGGACATTTTAGAAAGGTGAAAAGGCTATTGATGATCAAAATACATGCTGACATTAACTAGACAAAAGAACACAATCATACACCCCAACTTGCAATGAGAAGTAATGGAAACGCTACCTCAGAAAGGAACCGGAATCTACACTTGAAAGAACTGTTTTAAGACTGTAGCCACAACAAGCAGACGAGGATCAATGGAAAGGAAAGAGCAATCATGCAAGATGGAGTTGACATTTCACTGGTCAATGCTTATTGGGCGAAGATGCTTTTGCCCTTTCAATGAAGGTAGAAGGGACCTCCCCCCTTGCAGGGTTGCATCAGAAGATGCTTTTGCCCATACTCACATAGCAAGCACACAGCTCTGACTAGGCACCGCACAATCTGATCGTCACCTGTACTGCCCCAACTGCGGTACGTGAACCATGATGTTCACTCACAGAAGGTCCAGTCAGATGACACAAACTCTAGACAAATCTCATTAGAAATCTCAGAACTGGGAGAACATTTGTTAGGTATAAACAAGGGCACGGTTAGACTAAAAGCCTTAGACAAAGGGCCAGTCCCACGAAAAAAAAGGAAACTGTGCTCTTACCATGACAGATCGAGAAACACATTACAGTAAAAATGTCATATTAAACATATTTATCGCACAGAGTCCCAACATTCAGTAAGTAAAATCGGCCTCTTCGTCATAGTTGACGTGTTCAATCGACAATTTCTATATGAGGTTCACATGGCCATGACAATTCAAACTGCTTTTAAATCGTGTCCATCTCAATGGGTTGCGAATTGATTCTACACAAACTTTTGCTGTCAATTGCATCATAACAAAGTTGATCTTACTAGAAGACTAAACTATGCCATAAACATCTGCAAGTTGCAAAACAAATTTTATGATACTTTTGGATGGTACTAGCATGGGAAACTAAAGATGGTTAAAAATATCTTAAGATTCACAAAAACCTTAAGATATCCTCCGAACTTGTCTGCTAGTAATAAAAAAATTAAGAAGTCCCAGGGGCTTCATAAGGACGATACCAAGAATTGTCTGTACAAGATCTGCGTTGAGAATTAAGGCTAGCAAGAGGCTAAAAACCCAAGAAGCCTGACAAAAATTAAAATATTGTACACGACCAAATACAATATAAACTGAACATGAGGTAACAATGAGCTTTTGGAGAACCTCAGCATCTCAATCTTCATCTTTTTCAGGCGTTAGACCACAGGGCAGCAACATTTTCTACCAAAAATAAAAAAAAAAAATTACAAGACAAATCATATTACATAATCTAAACAAAGGAGGAAACAATGTATTAATTATCTAAAAGCCCCCACACAGTTTCCAAAAAGAACTATTTGTTAATTAGATGGAATTCTTGTCATCCTAGAAAGAGGAAAACTGAAATTTTGAGTGGTGAAACAAGAATCCTCAGGACCATACATAACATTACCACTATAACGGAGGTGTTGGAAGTTCCATATAGATCAAATCAACCTTGCCACCCTCTGTGTGTGTCTGTGTGTGTGTGTGTGTGTGTGTGTGTGTGTGTGTGTGTAGAGCGAGAGGAAGAGCTTATGTTCACATGTACGAAAGAGGTTAAAATTGTATTAGAGTGTAAAGCATATATAAGATTTCAAACACAAATAACTGCACAGACAGCACAATCACACCTGACTTGACTTGGGTGTGATGGTCTGTGTGCTGCCTCCATATGAACAAGTATCACTTACCTGGGCTGAAGTCCCCTCTGATTTCCCCACTTGAACTGCCTCAGAGTAAAGTTCGTCCAGTCCAACCATAAAAGAAAGGGAAAAAAAAAAATCCTTGAACCCAAGCAGCGCATGCAACTACCAATGAATAAAAAAATAAAACCTTGTGTCCTCTGACCAATTTTGACATTCTTGCCGTCACTGAACTATCAAAATTTGCTTCTGAACTCAAGCAATTGTGAACTTGAAATTGAATCATCAGATGCTCGTATCTTGCGACAAGCTAGTAGGGTATCTTAGTAGTAGCCAATAGCAGATTTAATAAGTGAGTAGGGTCGGACCTGTTAGTTCATAGGCAGACCCATTAATCCTAGGCCCAAGTTTTCCTTAACCCAAAAGTAAGTGTGCTTGTGTGGCATAAAATGCTGTGTTATCTTCCGCAAGTATGCAAAGGAAGGAGGAAGGTAGCAATCGTTGTTTGGTAGCTACCACTTGGTCAGCTACACTAGCATTACATGCTGAACAAACAATTAACTGACTATATTTGTACAAGTGGCACTCATCAGTATTATGCAATCACTCCCCCATTATGTAACCACAAGTTTATATGATCAATGGGGAATGAATGAATTTTTCAACGGTCATGCAAGATATATAAGTGAACACAAAGTTCAAACATCTTAGATTCCATACTCATCAAATTCATCATATAATTTCATGTATCAAAAGAATTTTTCATGTGATTCATGTTTTCCATTTGGACCACTGCTCAAATTTTCTTTTTTACTTCAGGGGTAGATAGTTTGCTTTTAATAAAAACAAAAACAATCTCCCTGATGAATTCGTAATATGCTAGTCACTACTTGTTAACTGAAGTGGAACCTAACTCTATGATATCTAGAATATTATAGCAAAAAAAGGACATTTGCATAAATAAAGATACAAGTTTTAGTTTGGGTCTTCACACTGCAACCAATACATCTACTCAATATTAGTAAAGAAATCCATATTGAAAAGAATACCTGCATGAAGTTGTACTGCTCTCTCCCTATTGATTCATTTTCAGCTATCGAAAAATATGCCAACATGGGATAACGACCAATATATGATGTATGATTGTTCGCTGGATGTTCACAGACCATTCACTGCAATAGGAAGAAAACTCAGATCACCTCAACAGCCAAGAAGAAAAAAAGGAAAAGGGAAAAAAGAGAAAAGTAAACACAGATGTTGTGCTTATGTCAATGCAAAGATGAACTCACAATGTACTTAAATCTGCATGGCCAGTTCCATCATATTTTGCTTGAAGGTGCTCAAGTTGAGAGTTGATGTTGAATCTATCACTGGCCTATCAAGACAACTCTCAATGTGGTAAATGACTTGTAGGCGAACTACAAGAATTGGAATAAAAGAATATCTGAATGCAATTTTTACGTGCATGATTACAAGACAGTACTTGCTTAACTAATAAAAAATCCAGAGACAGACTCACGCTTATTTGCACTTGTCTTAGCTATTAATATGAATCTGAGAAAGAAGGAACATTGCATGAAAATTTTACATCAGCAATGTTTCGCTCTATAAGAACATCCAGTAGAAGAAATATGAATTTCTAAAGATGTTTCAAAAAACCTATTGCATACTATAGTAATACATATAAAAGAAGGCAGAGCATGATTTGGTAAAGAGTCCCTATGTTCCCTATGAGGAGTTTCAAAATCCAGAAGGATGGCATCTCTTTAGAGCATAGAACACATTTCCAAGATAAGATGTGATATGCTAGCTCCTTCTGAGGTGACCCTGCCAGAAAATATGTTAGCTCATTGCCATCACTAAATTCAAGATCATTGTTCTCTTTCAACTTTCTCAACAATAAGGTACAAATAAAGTACGAAAATTGAGTATGGTCCTATGGTGTTCTAAATGAAAATTTGACATTCAAGATGCCGTAAGTCCTACCAATAGAACCTTGCGTTCACAATTTAAAACAAGAAAACAAACAAATAAATAAGAACCACTTTAGCTGGGCATCTCATTTAACCCTGTCTAGGTTGCAGATAGACCAGGTCCAGGTTCGAGCTTTGAAACTTTTGGCTGGAATTAGACCAATACTGCTTATACAACTAAGCTAATAAATTTGTATTAGCTGGACCACACTTTGAAACTAGGTCACAGATACCACTTCAAAGTACAAACTGAATTTCTATTCCATGTACTTAACTGATCAATGATTTAACCCCTTTGCATCCAATATTAAATTACTCAATGATGTTCAAAACACACTTTCCTAGTAAATGTTACCGTTTAGAACAGGATAATTTACATAAATTCTATCTGTAAAGTGAAGACTCTTGTCTTCACTAATATGTTTTCCTTCTCTTGTACAGCTTAAGTATTTGTTCCAACTATATGCAAGCATAAGTAATCATCACCTTCATTAGGCATCTATAGATCAATCCATTTCGAGCTACCAATTTCTTATTATAGACAGGAAGAGAAGGTTACCTTTATCATCCGAGACAAACAAGAATGATAAAAACAAATGCTTGCATAATCTGTAATCAAGAGGACATGATGGATCTAGAAAATCATGCACCAAAGTGGAAGGAAAAAACACATCATTTAGCTAATAGGCATCTATTCTTCAAGTCCAACGAATAGAGTCCAAGCCGCTCAAATGGTAGAAACCCATTGGTAATGTATAAGGCATGCTTATTTAGCATCTTAAACCAACAATCAGCATATAAGATATAAATTGTTTATATGACTGAGCTAATGAATCAGTGAATCTATGACTCAACTGATAATATCAACTTCAGTCAAAGTCAAGTCAGACGTGCACAAGCATAGCTCATTGAACTTTATGTGTCTGCTGATTGAATTTGGTGAGTTGATGCATCGCTTGCACCTGCACTAGCATCTGGTGGGGGTGCAACATGGCTGGGCCAACCACCCTAAGTTGTCCATGTGGCATAGACTTTTCTCAGCAGATATTTGCAAGCTAGCCTAGCCAACAATTTCTTTGTGCTAATATTGGGTTCAGAAAAGAGATGTACCATCCAAATGATATGCATTTTTGCTTCTTAGTGCTGTGTGCCTATAATATCAAAAGCTCATTGCAAATGATTATAATTTGTAAATATCATTTCGTAAAGAAGCATGGTCATAATTCGTAAACTTGCAAAACGATGGCAATTATTGACCTTGTTATAATTTTTTTTTTAAGAAAGCCTTATTCCAAACAATAAAGCACATGAATGCAAAACGATGGCAATTATTGACCTTGTTATAATTTTTTTTTTTTTAAGAAAGCCTTATTCCAAACAATAAAGCACATAAAAAATAACCCAAGATAAGGAGAAACTTCACGACACCAAGAAGGGAACAGCAAACAAGGGTTATAAGCCAACCAAATGAATCAAACTTTGAAAGCTCAAACTTGGCTAATTGTTTGAGCTAACAGACACAAAGTTAGAATCAGAGTTACCGACTCTGAATGTGGGAGCGAGAAGCAACTAGGACAGTGGAAGAAGGAAACAACACCCATAAAAATTTTAGGAAGGGGAAACCAGATAACCACCTAGAAGCAAACCAGAAGCAAATCATTGGAACGAATCAGAAACAAACTGGAAGCTAAGAAGGAAGCAAATTAACGCAACTACGAAGCAAGCAGGACGCGAAAAATATAATTTGTCTTACTAGCAAAGATCAAATACCCAAGTTAAAAACTGCAAAGTTTTGTAAAGTTAAAATTTTAAATATAACAAGGCCGGTTGCTTCCACCAAAAAAGGAAGCTCTTTTCCGTTTCGAATGAAACATGCTTCCGTTAAATGGTAAGTCATGCTTCTGGTTGCAAGGCTCGGTTATTTTTTCTAAATAGTGTTTCGCATGACGCTTCACAAGCGCTTTCAAAGTGCGTGCTTTGCTTCCCATGCACAATGGACACTTCCGGTAACCCCGGTTATGTCACTTTTGAAAAGCTCAAACTGAATATCATTTGGACAAGAAAACTCGTCCAGCAAAGCTTCGGTCAACTTGCTTATAAAGTAAACGTGTTAAACCATTGCTCCGCAAACAAACACGTCAAACCTTTTCTACACTATGGGAATGGGATGACATGGAATACAACAAATTAAATCTGTCACCACTAAACGAGTCTATATGAACCCAGCTGGTCAGACCTACTTTACAAGTTCGAAAACATAACTCGCCTCACTTTCCAACCCTACACTAGCCTTCACTTTTAAAACATAACAAATCCAGAAGCAAGACAAAAACGAATGCAAGAAGGACAATCCTACGCAAGAGCCTTTCGAATTGAGCATCTTCAGAGTATGAAATAAACGCTAGTCTACACCGTATAGCTAATATAAGCAATTTTACGACTCAAATAGACAAATACCATAGAAAACCCTTAAAAACCAACTCGCACAGAATTTATTCAGAGACAAACGTAGAAAACCCCCAAAAAGCCGCAAAGAAAAGGTATAAATTCTATTATAGATCGACCAAACAACAAAAAATCAGCAAAATAGCACAAAGCCGAGAGAGGGAAGGAGGAGAGGGAGGGAGGGGGGGGGGAGAGAGAGAGAGAGAGCCGGGAGGAGGATGCAATGAAGGATGCCGGCTCGACTGGAAATGCTAGTAAGAAGTCGCAGCGCCGGGACGGGACGAACGGAAAACCGACGCGGCGAAGCGGCGGACTTTATCGCTTGAGCCTGTCAACGGTAATCGGTTAATCGGGTCGCACCCATAACATGAGACCCGATTATTATATAAGTCTAGATCTGGTCTGCGATGTTTGAAACCAGACCCGGATCTGAACCCAGCTTTGATGACATCCAATTTCTAGAAATGTAGTCCACTGCATTCTTGATCGCGAGAGCCGTCTAATATAGCTTTAGACTGCACGTTATAGATGGACGATTTTCAATAGCCTATAATATATATATATATATATATATATATATATATATATATATATATATATATATATATATATAGAGAGAGAGAGAGAGAGAGAGAGAGAGAGAGAGAAAAGTAACTAAATCACTATAATGAAAAAGCATGGGGGTGGAGGGAGGTAGGACATTTTTATGGATTTTAACCAGAAATCCTTTTTTTTTTAATTTCGCTACCTCATCATTTAAAGTATGATATATTGTTATATTGAAGGATCTAATGTTCTTTTTCATTATATATATATATATATACGAGAAATTTAATATATGGGGATTATTTTTTGTAGTCTGATGGTTTTTTATTTTGTATAACAAAATCCATCACAAAAAGTGCATCTCATTACTAAAAACCAGGGTCAAGCAAATGGTTTGTCGTTAATACATCTTTTGTGATACTTTTTAGCAACAAAAAAAATTTAGCCACTGATCTATATATATATATATGCACACCAAAGTTCTATGCCTTTGTATGTCGGTTGTTACCATATGTTAAAAATAAAAGGACTAACACTAAAAAACAACCTTCACATGAATATTAGTGGCAGTTTATGATGCAACAATGTTTATGCATTTCTAATAACTATTCATGACACTTTTATTATTGATGGATGCCCCAAAGATTTGAAAACTCTCACCGTATGGGTGCAACATTTTTTTATTTTTCTACTCATAATTTTTAAAATTTTGGTCATCCAACAATATCTATAACCAACATATTTTAACTTTTATATATGACAACCACCATGATGTTTTTAACTTTGGTAGTTTTAATGATGGTCTTAACTTTTTTTACCATTCGAATACACAATTTCACGTGAACAGAAGGTTAACAACCACATCTCATAATAAAATACATAAATGTCTCCCCATTTCCCTTGTTGATAGGGTGTTAGCATGCATTAACACTTACTTAGGGTACATTGCACCTTTTATCTTGAGTGTTACATTCCCACCTTTGACAGTTTAAGAAAGTAACATTCATGAAAATCAAACATACAACGTGTCTTCTACATGTCTACTTGCTCAACCAACGATGCTATGTCCCCTTGAAACACTGAGTAGCCGGTTGATTTTTATTTTCAAAAAATAATTGTTAAGTACTCTGAATACTTCTATTTGTACTATTTAAATAAATATAATGGTGCTTATTTTGTTAAAATATATTATCTAAAATACATCTTTAACT
Source organism: Nymphaea thermarum (assembly GCA_011799765.1). Classification (NCBI taxonomy): domain Eukaryota; kingdom Viridiplantae; phylum Streptophyta; class Magnoliopsida; order Nymphaeales; family Nymphaeaceae; genus Nymphaea; species Nymphaea thermarum. The sequence continues at coordinate 213,034 of JAANDH010000860.1, forward strand.
TTGTTGATAAATTCATCATATTTAAAATAAGTTTCATGAAGGTAATGACTTGTGAGAATCGGAAAAGAAGTATGGTATTTACCATGAGCTAATACCCTTTTTTTGTGAAATGTATTCTCATTTTATTAAGTAAGTAAACGAAAGGGCATTTTGAAATTGTGTAACAATGAATGAAACTCACAATTATTGCGATGGCCATCTCGTTTCAAAACTTTATTGACAAAAAAATATTTTTTGATAAAAAATTGCTTTGTTTGAAGCAAAAGCTTCCGTTCAATTTTGTTGGCATAATGGCATTATCGGCACCTCCGCAATTTTCTTTTGAAATATTTATGAATTTATCACGGTATTTTCCCTCGTGAAGGTTTTCCACCCGAATACGAGATTAAGCAATCCCGCCATCAACGCCCGCGCGAAAATCACCCGGCATCACCTTCGTTTCTCTGAGCAGTCGCTGGAAATGGATCTCCTCCGCGAAGTCTCCGGCCATCCGTTACAGACGATAAGTCGGTGCTGGTCTCTGAGGTACACCCTTTAACCTAGAGCTCAGGCTCCGGGGATCGTCCCTTCGTCTGGTTTCGCGTTCTCTTCATTTCTTCTCTTTTTCGGTCTTCCAATTGTTTGTGACTTTTCGTGTTGCCTTCTGGAGTTTGATAAAGTCATATAGTTCTCCTCTCTCTTTGTTTCATGTTTCGGAAATTAGCTTTTGCTTCTTCATTGTGCTGTGGGTTTCAGTTGTCGTGATTGATGGCGTCAAAAGAGACGGTACAAACATTTCATTCGCATACGGCTGATCGATGCTTAACTTATTCCAGGTCTGTGCATTAACATCTGACCTGCATTAGTACATAACTGTTCAATCTTTCTCACCTTATCGTCACGACACTGTTTCTTTTCATTAGGCTACCTTGATGGATTGACATAAAAAATTAAGTGTTGAATTCTCCCGTCTGAGCGTATTGAATATCTTAATTTCTGTAGAATCAGATTTTGCGACACTAATCTTTACAATCTGGTTATATTTAAGATAGGACAATCATACACATTCCTTTAAGCTTCGTTCATCAATTTGACCATTCTGTCTGTCTCTTTTCCCGAGTCATTGGGTTACGACAGTAGGCTATTCCGTGGATGAGCTTAAGGAAGCGTGTAGAAAGATTGTGCTTATGTGTACTATTATTTGCAATGAGATGAAGGAATTGAGTAGAAAATCTGCATTGTGGTGTTCATTCGTTCCAGTGGCAGAGCCAGATATATTTGGCCGAGGGGCACTCACAATATACATACAAATGTTTGAGGGGCATTTTATATATAAGTATAAAAAACTTAGGGTCAACCAATATGTAAACAAAGGATTTAACAAGGTTAAAAGCTATTTATGTTTTCTTAAAGAACACTGCTAGCAGAGATCTTCTTATGGAGTAATGCTACTTTGTATTAGCTTTCCAGCTATAGTGGAAAGTTAGAAAGTCCGTCAGTCATATATGACATGTTGCCTGGTTCTTTTAGCAGATAAAATCAATTGGCGTATGAAGCATTTAAATGTTCCATCTAACGCATGGTAAAGGAGGAAAAGTTTGGTTTATTTCGTTAGCGACTAATGCAAATTGGGTACTATCTTAACCCACACAAGACAGGTTCATGATGATATTTTGTGCCATCACCATCCTACATGTGGATCTCAAATTGTCCTTGCCCAGCCGTAACAAGAGACTACACTATTATATCCCAATCTCATGCTGCACTTGAATTTCAAGCATTTTCCCCCTCATATAGTTGAGATGTATGAGACTATTAGTCCACACTAAGGAAGGCCATCTCCTGCTTGAGGCAATATTTTCTCCAACCCTCCTCTGCACCCACTGTCCTTGGCTAGTTATGGAAGCAAAACAGTTTCGTCAAGGGCATCTTCTGTCCCTTGATGCAATAACTGCTCTGCTTCTGTCTTAAGAACTCTCATTGTGTGTGCACTTGTTTCATTCATCAGGCTTTAGCGTGGCAGCAACATCCCATGGGCAGGCTTTAGCGTGGCAGCAACATCCCATGGGCCATGAGTGCAGCTGCAGCATGCAGGTGAGCCATTTTTCAAAAAGGCTTTGATGTGGTTGTGGGGTGTGTGTGTGTGTGCATGTCAACATATGTATACACACACATACTTGTGCTGCAGGTTTTTCATCTTTGTTCCTCAGCAAGAGTTCTATATCTTGGTGAGAAAAGAAGTGCAGAATTCTACTCATCCTACCATCTGAGAAAAATGAAAAAACAATACTTTATATGCACAAATGGGCATTTTTCTTCCATTTACCCTTAACTGTGGAAAAAGGGGGGTCTGCAAATTGCTGATTACAACATGTACAGCCCATTTTACTTGTGATTTAACAGTAGGATCGGTGATTCTAAATTTCGCCCTTGTGCTTCTTCTAATGAATGAATGATTTTAGTCATAACAATCTGGAGGTGATTTAAGGTTACCCACTTATTCTGGTGAACATTTCTTAAAACAGATAATGGTGCTTTGGTTGTCATCTAACACTTATCAACTCTGAATCACCACAGGTGAAACTTTTAAAGACAGTTTATTGTTAAAATATACTGCCAATTTGCCAACCATGTCTAAATTGCTGCACTTACAGGTCTCATTTTGGTTGGGCTTTAATTTTCCATTTCTTTTTCTAAGGACTATATTATTTAATTAAATTATATGTTTCCTTAGTTTCTAAATCCAGTTTGTGTTTAAATGGTCATTCCAACTAGTGTATGTGATTGCTACGAGTTCATTATTTTTTTCTCTAAGATGATAATGAAAAATTGTGGTTTGATGTCATGATGAGGCTGCACTGTTGGTTGATGAGAACAATTGAGGTAATCGTGGTACGGTTTTGGACAGAAAAAGGACCAGTTAGAAGTAAAAACTTACAATGAAAGGCATGCCGAGTTGGAGTATTGAACATCTAATCATCATTTGAAATAGTGGCATCACTTGCCTTTTTTGACGGTCAAGATCTTACACTGGGCTTAAGCTCCTTATTGGTACATGGCCAAATATAACACCAACGTAATGGATGAAAGAAGTGTTTGAAACTAGTGTTGCGGGTAATGGTGCATAATATATGCTTCATCACTTTACATAATGTAACTTTTAGGAAAAGTTACTATTTTGAGACGTGTAATAATTGATGAACAAAAAGCTGATTACTCATTATCATCATATTCATTTTCATCCTTTGCTTCAAAATCAACATTCTTCCAACATATTTAGGGTTTCTCACATCAACTTTCTCTATTTCCTCAATGTTGGACTATTCAAGATATTCGTCTTGGAACATGGTATCTGGTTCTTCTTCAAACACGAATCCAGTACATCGTGCTCGAAGCTGAGAGGGTCAACTTGCTTTCTATGCCTGCTTGTTGAAGTTTTTTCTAATTGCCTAAAATAAATAAGGAAAAATTTGTTAATATATATTTTAAAACAAGTGTATAGTAATGGTCAACTTATAAAACAAGTTTACAATAGCTTATTACCTTTGTCTCAATTGCATATTATATCAAACATGAACAAGGTCATTCAGCCTTTTATATTCTAGTCTATTTCTCTCTTTAGTGTGGATTTGTTGGAGAATCCTCCAATTGTTTTCACATTCACTTGCACTGCACATTTGATTGAAGATTTAAATTGCAAAGCCTTTGAAATTTGGCAGTCACTTCCAAACCAATTTCACTACATATCTAAATACAAATGAAACATTATGACAAAAAGTATAAATTTACTACATTATAATTATGAGGGATGAAATTCCATCATGATGAATGACACCTTATGTGTCAATTTCAATGGCATGTCTAAATGCAGTCTAATAAAATCTTATTCACTTCTATGTCCATTTATGACATTGCAGAATAATTCAATGCGGAGTTTAAGTATCATGTTGTTGCATGAAGGGCATAATGAAGTTGCCCAGTCTACTTATCATGGACAATCCTTCGTACGGGCATATCCATTTCTTCTTTTCCTTGAGGTGGCTTTTGATACATTTTTGCTTTGTCTATAACTTCATAAAGGTACTCCAAGGCTGTCAATCATCTTAAACTTTAACTAGGAGTATGCTGGTTTTCAATAATTTGAGACATGATTCCCAATATTGACTGTTAAATACAATATATACAATTTTCATTGACCTGTTCTTGTGAGTTATGAGCATGTGGAAACACAACCCGTTCATCACCTAATAACATCTGCCTCAAAGCATTTCTCTGTTTCATTATATTCTGTACATTCAAAATAATTGCTGCAAAATATAGTTTATATAGATTTAGATCAGTTCAACTTAAACATGACTATGAATGTATTTTGTGGTATCTTGACATTATTCAACAGTTGATCTCATCTCATCCATCTATCCAAGATCTCCAAGCATAAGGTGATGAAATGACATTCTACCTGCAGCTCTGTAATTTGCTGCAGCCAATTCTACCTGCAGCTCTGTAATTTGCTGCAGCCAATTCTACCTGCAGCTTTGTTGTTTGTTGCATTATCTGTGATGATCTGCACAACAATTTCAAGTTTACATCTTTGACAACATCATGAAAACATGAAAGGAAACATCAGTAGTTTTTGTAGTATTTGACAAATCATTAATTTAAAAACATAATGCTTTTAGGACAATATATGAAAATTTTTATCAATGTTCTTGTCCCCATAATCCCATATCCATCCATCAATCTGCCATACCACTATACCCTATTCCGTTCCAACTCAATCCTAATTCACCACATGTTCTTACTTCTTTAATGTTTGCATCAAGAATTTTTCTCTCAGGTGATGATAAAAGGGCATTATCCTAATTCACCACATGTTCTTACTTCTTTAATGTTTGCATCAAGAATTTTTCTCTCAGGTGATGATAAAAGGGCATTATCTGCTACACCTGTGAATGAATTAAATAGCAAACATGTACCATGAATGATAGAACCATCTCTTTCTGCACTATTTGCCTGTTCTACCAAATGTTTGAGAGTCATAGACTCATAACTGTCCTAACATCAGGTTGAGAACCTTGAGTGGTATGAGAAGGGAAAGGAACTTCTAATAGAGGCAGACACACTTGTCCTTTCACTGGTTGCTTTATTATAAGACCTATGACTTATTCATTTTTTCTTTTTGTGCCAGTTACTTCATGCACACCACCAGTTTTCCTTTTCCTCTTGAATTAACCGCACCTAAGTCACATGGGTGTTTGTATGGTCATGGGTAGGTAACTGCAGCTACAAACAGAACAAATCTTAACAGTGTGGGCACAGGGTACGATAAAACATGCAATACACACACACACACACATACATATATGAAAGTTAAAATTAGCTAGTTGCCAGATGACTAAATATTTAAAACCTGGTCTAAAAGCACCATAAGCTGTCAGTAAAGAAACCATAAGCTATTGCTGCACCATAAATAATTTCTATTTCTCTTGTAACATGGTGCTTTGAGTGAAAATATATATATCTGACCCTTATATACTAGACTTCAACAGGTATCATCTGAATCGTTGATTAGAAGGAGATCATATGGTAGAGATTAAATTGCAAATATAGAAGCTAAGTTGTTTTCAAGAGTCGGAAATGCCCTTCAAAGGAGACGGGTTTTCGTTTAAAGGCATTTCAGACTCTTGAAAAAATAGTTTGACTTTTTTATATTTGTAACTTTATCTCTATCATTTGATCGTTTGAAATTCATGATCCAGATGATTTCCATCAAGTCTGGCATATGAGGTTCTAATAGCTATATATATATATATATATTATAATATATAGGAAAATTGAATGGTGACTCTGGTTTTTTATAGTCACCTAGCCATCTAAACAAGACCGTCCGATCCAGCACGATGGATGGTTAAGAGAAAAATAAAGAGAAAAAAGTGATGGGCATTTTCGTCATCTAGTATTAGTTTCCAACTTTTTCTCCATGTTTTTTCTTTCAACCATCCATTTGCATCAGATGGATTGCCTTGGTTAGAAACTTAGATGGCTGGGTAATTTTGGATAGCCATAGTCACCATTTACTCACTCATATATATATATATATATATATATATATATATATATATATATATATATATATATATATATATATATATATATATATATATATAGATGTATCTGTGTATGTATATATGCTTGTATGTATGTGTATATTTACAGATATATATATACACACACACACACACACACACACACATATATATATATATATATGAACGTGTGCATGTATATATGCTTGTATGTATGTATATAGATAAATAGAGAGAGAGAGAGAGAAGCCAAGGAAGTCTTTCTATCTTTCTCATCCAATGCACTCTCTTTTGTATTCAATGAGGAGAGATAATGAGAGTTATCATGGTGTGCCATAGAATTACTTGTGTTTTCTTAGCTATTCTTCCATTGAAGCCATTAAAAATAAATAAATGTGCCAGTATAAGTATTTCCTTTGTTGTCTGACCAATAAAATGGGGTGGAATAGCATCTTGACCCCTATCCTTTCAGTTTTCTATTTAGATAGGAAAGGGAAACATCCTTTCATGTGAAAAAGAAAGAGGCATGGCCATTAACAAGTAGCGAAGGAGTGTAATTGTTTTTGTAAGTTTGAGTGTCAGCATTTCACACTTGCAAAAATGTCCTAAATGTGTCCATGTAACACAATGAAAATATGAAAACCACCATATAAATTAACTGGAAATATTTGTAGTTATCCCTTATAAATTGGAGAAAATAAATGAAGTAATATTTGGTTATTTTGACAAACAAGTGCATTTCCTTTAGCACGACTGTGAGTGCAGAAAACTGTTGACTATCCTAAAGATGCTTAATTTCATTACAGCATGGTTGGCCTCTGTTGACGGGTTTGGTTGTTTCGGGTCTAGGTTTGGACCCGATTCGCTTTGTAATGTTGTTGGGTTCTATTTATACCCTTGTAATCGCTCTTTTCAGTGTGAATGAAAGTTTATGAGAGAGAGTGTCTCGTTGCTAGTGGGCACCAGTCCTCCTCACCCATGGTTTTTTCCCTCTAGTTGAGGGGTTTTCTACGTTACATCCATGTGTGTTCATCACTTCATTGTTCTACTCGCTTTTACTGTTTCTACATGGTATCAGAGCCAAGTTGGTTTTGATTTTCTTCTACTGTTTTCGAGTTGGAGGGAGGTTTGCATCGTCACTGTTCAGTTCGGACAGAGGATCCCCTGTCATTGTTTGGGTGAAGATCCTTCCTCCCCCCTCTTTGCCACCGTGAAGTTCTGGTGGATGGTCGTTGACGCCCGACGCCGTCGACACTGCTCTATCGCCCAGTGCAGCACAGCTCCGCCTCCTCTGCTATCGCCCGTGGCCTCCCTTGCTGTCCACTCGGTGGTCGCCGGATAGAGTGCATCGGTAGGAAGTTCAGGCGACCGAACTCAGGATTCCGGCCGTGAGCTCTCCCGTCTCCGTCCTTGGTTGGCTTGGGCTGGATTTTGGCCGAGGAGGAGCTATTTTCTAGGCGATCCTGTCTGAGTATTCGTTGGAATGAGATCTGCCATAGAGTCCTTTAGATTTGAGCTGTAACTTCTGCCCATTTTTGGGATTTCCGGCAGGTGTGAGAACGCTGACATCCGCAGCTCAATCAGGTTGAGATTTGGCCTTGGAACAACTCTTTTCTGGGCGATTCTACAACTCTTCTCATCGCATGGCTGTGTTTGTTTTGTCACGAAGCTCCCTATTAATCGGTACTCTGTCGTCGCCACTCACTCTACTGTGTCGCTGTCTTCTCCTCAGCGTCAGTTGTGTTTTTGCTATTGCTGTTCCACGTTGGTTCCCTGCGACAACGTCCTGCAGCATCGCCGCCCGTTCTGATCAGCGTTGCCGTGAAGTTCCGGTGTCGCTTGACCCTTTTTCTTTCCTCTGGCTGGCGTCTGGTTTTGCCCGATCCAAGTCGCTTCCCTGTTCTTGTTTCAGCAGTGACTGGCCACTGTTGCGCTTGTTCAGCTGCTCTTTTGCTACTATTGGTGGACCTCTGTGATGGCAGATTTTCATATGGGAGAGTGGATTATTGACAGTGGTGCTACCCGCCACATGACTGGCGATCCTAAGGTCTTTCATGGGTATAAACTTTTGTCAGGAAAGGAATGTGTGTCTCTTGCCGATGGTTCCTCTATTTTTGTGGCTGGAAAAGTGAGTCTCTCACTTTTGAACAAGTTCTTCACAATGCTCTTCATGTTCCTCATCATGCCTTGAACCTTTTGTCAGTTAGCAAGATTATGAAAGAGTTGAATTGCAAACTTGTTTTTTCTGTTGATCGCTGTGTTCTGCAGGACTTGGTGACATGGAAGAGAATTGGGATTGGTTTGTTTTCTAAGGGGCTATGTCGTTTACCTATGCGTGCCGCTACAGTTGTCAGGACGGTCGCCAACAAAACAAAGAAAAGTAGAGGACTCCTTTCAGTTGATTATGCATTGACATGAGTGCCTTGGACACCTTTCTTTTGGAATTCTTAGACAGTCGTTTCCTGATTTATGTTCCAGATTAGATATGACTATGGTGTCTTGTGATGTCTGTCACCTGGCTAAACATGTTAGGACTTTATACTCTGTTTCTATCCATCGTTCTAATGAGGTGTTTGCCTTGATTCATTATCACCTTTATTGATGATTGTTCTCGTAACACCTTTGTTTATTTGCTGAAAGACCGTAGTGAAGTACTTAATGTCATATAGACTTTCATTGCTCTTGTGGAAACTCAATTTGGGATCTATTAAGACCTTTCGGTTTGACAATGCTCGTGAATATATGTGTTAGTCTCTTGATAGCTTCTTTCGAAAAAGGGAATTGTTCATGAGACTTCCTGTAGTTATACTCCTCCTCAAAATGGAGTTGCTGAATAGAAGAATCATTAGTTATTGAATATGACTCGAGCTCTTATTTTTCAACATCATGTTCCAAAAAAGTATTGGGGGGATGTTGTATTGACCAGTGTGTATCTAAGTAACCGTATGCCTAGTCGTGTGTTGAATGGGCAGACGCCTCATTCTATGTTACCAGGGAATCGTGAACTTTTCTCTCTTCCACCTAGAGTTTTTTGCTGTGTCTGTTTTATTCACAATCACAGTTCTAATATTAAAAAGCTTGATCCAAGGTTGATTAAGGGCGTTTTTCTAGGTTATTCCCCCACTCAAAAAGGATATAAGTGTCGAGACCCTTCCACTGGTCGGATTTATGTTACCAAAGATGTTACCTTCTTGGAACACACTTCCTATTTTGGTGAGAATTCTCTTTAGGGGGAGAGGTCTACAATGAGAAAAGAGTATTCTCCCAATCAAGAGATTCAATTTACAGATTTTTTGGAATACAAGAAGGAAGAGATTCAGGTTACTAACCCTCTAAAGCACAATAAGGATGATGGATGTGTGTATAAGGAGGGACATGACCTGTTTGTTTGGGAAGGTTTACTCTAGGCGAAGGTTGCCTGTGGTAGGAGCCACTGATGAAGCTGACAAAGTAACGCCTTCTGCTGACAAAAATTCTACTCCCAATCCTAATGCTACTCCTTCCTTGGATGACCCAAGTCGTGCTCAAGAGATGTCAGTTGAAGGTACTCAAACAGAGGCTGAAAATGAAGAATTACCCATTGCTCTCAGAAAGGGTGTCAGGTCATGTACTCAACACTTTATTGGTAACTTCATGTTATATTCTAAACTGAGCAATGAATACAATTGTTTTGTTTCATCTCTTTCTTTGGCTGTGATTCCTAGGACTGTTGCTGAGGCTCAGTGTGATCCCAAGTGGACTTATGCTATGCAAGAAAAGATGGAAGCCTTGAACAAAAACAAGACATGGGAGGTGGTAAAGATTCCTGAAGCGGCTCATCTGGTAGGATCCAAGTAGCTTTACACCATTAAATATAAGCTAGATGGGAGTGTAGACAGATATAAAGCTCGACTTGTTGCTAAGGGGTTCAGTCAGAAATATGGAATTGACTACTTGGAGACCTTTGTCCCTGTTGCGAAGATGAAGACTATCAGAGTCATTATCTCTGTTGCGTGCAGCCATGGGAGAGAAGAGAAGAGAAGAGAAGAGAACGAGAGAGAGAGAGAGAGAGAACTTTTTCGTATATTCTGATCTGCCCTAATCTCACGTTAAATGAGAATAGGGTAAAATAACAAATTACAAAAGAAGTCCACAACTAGAACACTAATTTGTAAAGAGTTGTTCCTAAACTTTTAAATATTCAGAAACACCACCTAACCCAAATATTTATTCAACACTCCCCCTCAAGCTG
>JAANDH010000861.1:38063-124114 GCA_011799765.1 Nymphaea thermarum
GGTCTGAAGTGATTTGTATTCTCAAAAACTTGATTATTGAAATAAAGACTCAATTTGGTTCTGTGGTTAAGTGTATCCGCACTGATAATGCCCTTGAGTTCAAATCATCTATCTTAATGAACTTTTATGCTGAAAATGGTATTTCTCCCCAATTTACTTGTCCTCATACCTCACAACAAAACGGAGTTGCTGAACGAAAGCATCGACAACTTCTAACTGTTGCCTGTACCCTCATGCTCCATAATCATGTTCCTGCATACCTATGGGGTGATGTTATTCTCATGGCTTGCAACCTGACCAACCGTTTGCCATCATCCTCCATTGCCCACAAAGTACCTATCAAACTTGTTTATCCCAATCGTGGCTTGTTTTCTGTTGCTCCAAAAGTGTTTGGTTGTACCTGTTTTGTACACATTCTTGGTCCTAAACGTGATAAACTGGCAGCTCAAGCCATTAAGTGTGTGTTCATTGGCTATCCTCGAAACCAAAAAGGGTACAAGTGTTTTGATCCGACAACTCAAAAGGAGTATATCAGTGCGGATGTCACCTTTTTTGAGTCTCGGTCTTACTTCAATTCTACCTCTGCATCATCTGAAATGTCATGTCCTATACCATTACCTATCCCTCCTATCCCGTTGCAATCCTTTCCATCTCCTACTTTGATTATGAATAGGTTTCAAGATCCTCCATTGGTCTACACTCGGCGACAGGACCCCTCTCATGGTCGACCTATCACTCGGCGACAGCTCCACTGAAGTAAGTATACCTGATGTTGTTCCTTCAGATGACTTGCCTATAGCTCTACGCAAAGGCAAGAGACAGTGTACCATGCATCATATTTCTCACTTTGTTTCCACTGCCCATCTTGATGATAACTTACAACAGTTTCTTAAGGCTATGACAATTCATACTGTCTCAACTTGTCATCAACAGACCTTACTAGATTGTAAATGGCGAACAGCTATGCAAGACGAGATGGATGCTCTCGTACAGCGTGGTACCTGGGAATTGGTCGATCCACCTGAAGACTGTGACATTGTTGGCTCCAAATGGGTATTTATAGTCAAATATCATTCAGATGGGTCATTAGAGTGATACAAGGCTCGATTAGTGGCTAAAGGTTACACTCAAACATACGGGGTTGACTTCTTTGAGACGTTCTCTCCAGTGGCAAGGTTGGGCACTATTCGTCTTATTATTTCAGTTGCAGTACACTCTGATTGGCCTATGTATCAGCTTGATGTGAAGAATGCCTTTTTGTATGGTGATCTTGAGGAGACGGTTTATATGCAGCAACCACCAGGGTTCGAAAGACAGGGGGAGTGTAGTAAAGTGTGTCGGTTGAAGAAGNAACGGCGACTGAGATTACATGGGTCAAATCTATGCTAACGAATATGCGAATTCATGTTCCTCTTCCAATGAAAATGTACTGTGATAACAAGGCAGCCACTTATATTGCAAACAATCCAGTTTTTCATGAAAGAACTAAGCACATTGAGGTGGACTGTCATTATATTCGTGACCTTATAAAAGAAGGTGTGGTGTCCACTATTCACGTCGCTTCTGAAGACCAAGCTGCTGACATGTTTACTAAAGCTCTCCCAATTGGTGATTTCTCTAGATGTTGTAACAAGCTGAGCATGGTTGATATCTATGCTCCAGCTTGAGGGGGAGTGTTGAAATTAGAAACTTTATTTTAAGTGTGGTAGTTATTTGACTATTTAAGAAGTAGGGTTCTGTTTTGTCATTTTAATATTTTCATTGCCCTTATCTTGTAAATGTCTTAGCCGTGCCCTAATCTCACCTTAAGTAGAGATTAGAGCACGAGAATAGAAGGGAACTTTTACCGCCTCTCTCTCTTCCTCCTCTCCTCTCTCTCGTTCTCTCATTCCTCAACGCACAACAAAGATTAATCTTCATTCTGAGACTAAAGGAGCATGTACCAGAAAAGAATAACAAAATTTTAACACATATATAATAGCATCTTCATCTGTCACAAGGATGCAGATGCAGATGCAGATGTGACATTTCTCAAAAAAAAAAAAAACAAAAAAGTCAGATGCAGGTGCAGTAATGGCAGACACACATAAGTACATGCACAGTTACATGCTTATAGACATATATCATAATGCCCCAACCGAAGACTGACATGACATGAATGCTTGTTTGGCAGTCCCTAATCTGCCACATAGTTTCACACTTTGCACCTTAAAATGCCACGAACCCTAGATGACCATAGGCACACAGGCATATAAACCCAAGGCTGACTCGAGTGTTTAATCTTGTAGATTCTAAACCACCTGCCAGTAGTAGATATTGGTATATAAATCCCTAAAGATTTACACATGTATTTATATTTACATTTATATTATATATACATATTGTCACGGGCCGACCTTCTCAGCCCGCGCGGCGCCGAGGGCATTCCCCAAAGCCCTCGGCCAGCCTAATCTTCTCTTAATGTAGCGGAAGCATATCATCATTTGTTCGGGAACTCTTGTGGACTAGACGAGGAGTGCAAAGCACTCGGCACACCATCACCCAGGATTTATCCCATTAGTCGGCCAGCGGCAAGCCGTGGCCATGAGGCCCTGTCAGAACTCGGCCATTCCTCCAAGTGCCTGTCTACTAACGAACGAATCTGAGTGGGGGTAGACTACCCTGGGAAGGGAAGTCCCCAGCCGAAGCCAGTTGACGACTAGATGTCATTAAGCAAGGTGGCCGCCCAGCTCCTTGCTCGACGACGAGTATTCACTAACTCGTCCCCGCGTGACTCTACGCGGTTGTGGCACGCAGCATATGCGTCCACTGGGGGAATTGCCCCTAACCCACACGCACCCCCATGTGCTGCCAAACACTACGCGTGGGGAACCCAACTTGTTCCCCATTAACGGACTTGCACTTCCAAAGGGACCCGCCGATCTTGATGCACTGTACCGCCTTGTCGTCGCACCGCCGCACTGCACAATCCACATGCACTGCTTTAGACTTGGCGTCCGATTGAAACCAACAAGCCTTCTATGCCTAAGCTGGCCAAGCAGTAGAACCTTATACTGGCTTGGCCGGGCCAGACTTAGTCGGCCGGCAACACATATAGACACAGAAATTGGTAGGTTTCAGATTCTTATATGGTAGTTCTTAAGAAACTATTTCAGCCCTTGAACCTTTTTAGAGATTGGTGGCTGAGGGAAAAAAGAAAGAGAGAAAAAGTTGTGACTTAATACTAGATGATGAAAATGCCCTATGGAAAAAATCAAAAGGCGAGATGGTCTCTGTAGAAATAATAGACGCACAAGAACATAAGATCGAACACACAGATGTAACATGGAAAACCCTCAACTAGAGGGAAAAAAACCACAGGTGAGGAGGTATGGTGCCCACTAGCCGCCAGACTCTCTCTCTCTCTTTTGAAACTTCATTCGCTCTTAAGATTAGGGTTTACAATGGTTTAAGTATGCCCAAACTAGGACACAATGGATCGGGTCTAGACCCGGACCCATACATCGAGATCCGTCAACACTCCCCCTCAAGTTGGGCATACATATCAAACATGCCCAACTTGGATACATTTCTCTCGAACGAAGTCGAAGATAGAGCTTTCGTCAGAACATCAGCAGTTTGGTCTTCAGACTTCACGTAAGGTAAGATTAGTTCTTTAGCATCAATCCTTTCTCGAATGAAATGTCAGTCAATCTCAACATGCTTTGTTCTGTCATGAAGCACAGGGTTGTTGGCCAAGTTGATCGCAGACTTGTTATCGCAATACATCTTCATTGGTTCTTCAACCTTTATACCAATATCAGTCAACAATACTTTCAGCCACAAAAGCTCATAAACTCCCATAGCAACTGCTCTTTCTGCTTCAGCACTGGAACGAGAACAAACATCTTGTCTTTTACTTCTCCACACTATGAGATTCCCTCCCAAATAAATACAATAGCCAGAGGTGGACCTCCTAGTGTCAATACAGCCTGCCCAGTCTGCATTTGAATAACCTTCAATCCCAAGAGTGTCTTGCTTGACATACAAAAGACCTTTGCCAGGATTCCTCTTCAAGTAGCACAAGATCCTGTCAACAGCCTTAAAGTGGGCATCTGTGGGAGCATGCATGAACTGACTCATCACATTCACAGCAAAGACAGCAAAGGTAATATCAGGTCTAGTGAGAGTAAGATAAATCAACTTCCCTACAAGGCATTGATATCTTCTTTTGGCCTCTTCACATAGAAGCTCCCCATCTCTAAGACTTAGCTTATGGTCAGCATCTAGAGGAGTAGAGGCTAGTCTACACCCCAGTTTCCCGGTCTCCTTTAACAAATCTAGAGTGTACTTCCGTTGATTTAGCACAAGACTAGTCCCAGACCTAGCAATTTCAATGCCAAGGAAACATTTCAACTTACCAAGGTCCTTGAGATCAAACTCGATCGCCAATAGTTTCTTTAGCTTAATTATTTCATCTTCATCATCACTGGTGACAATCATATCATCAACATATACCAACAAAATAGTAACCTTTTGCTCATTTCTCTTCACAAAGAGTGTATGATCTCCATTCCTTGATGGTATCCACATTGTTTCATGACACGTCTAAGTCGTTCAAACCATGCTCGAAGAGATTGCTTGAGCCCATATAAAGCTTTCCTTAGCTTGCAACATTTTTCAGGTTCCTCATATCCTGAAGGCATACACATATATACTTCCTCTTCAAGGTCTCCATTGAGAAATGCGTTCTTGACATCAAGTTGGTACATCTTCCACTCCTTCATCACAGCTAAGGAGATAATGACTCTGACGGTCTTCATCTTCGCAACAGGAGCAAATGTCTCCAAGTAATCAATCTCATATTTCTGACTAAACTCTTTGGCCACAAGACGAGCTTTGTATCTTTCAACACTACCATCTGGTTTGTACTTGATGGTGTAGACCCACTTAGATCCAACCAAGTGAACCACCTCAGGAATCTTTACAACTTCTCATGTCATGTTTCTTCTCAAGGCTTTCATCTCTTCTTGCATTGCATAAGTCCACTTGGGATCACTCTGAGCCTCAGCAACATTCCTAGGAATCATAGCCAAAGAAAGAGAAGATACAAAACATTTGTAGTATTTGCTCAGTCTAGAATATGAAACAAAATTACCAATAGGATGTTGAGTACATGACCTGACACCCTTTCGCAGGGCGATGGGAAGCTCTTCACTTGCAGCAACAGTCTGAATCTCTTCTTCAACAGGTTCCTTCTGAGCACGACTTGGGTCATCCAGGGAAGGACTAACTGGATTGGGAGTAGAATTCTCGCCACCTGTCATCTCATATGTTCAGACTCTTCGCCTAGAGTAAACTTGCCCAAACAGACGATTGCATTCCTCTTCTGCCCAGTAAAACACTCTCCATTTTTCTCCTGTCCAAGCACCTCAATAGAAGGACTAACGGATTCCCGCCTGTAGTCCAAAAAATCTGTAAACTGAAATTCCTGATTCAGAGAATACTCTTCCTTAAACATAGAATTCTCCCCCTGAAGAAGATTCACACCAAAATAGGAAGCATGTTCAAGGAAAGTGACATCTTTGGTAACATAGGCACGACTAGTGGAAGGGTCCCAACACTTGTATCCTTTTTGAGTGGGAGAATAACCTAGAAATATGCCCTTAATAGACCTTGGGTCAAGCTTTTTAATGTGAGGACTACGATTGTGAATAAAGCAAAACAACCAAAAACTCTGCGTGGAAGAGAGAAAAGTTAACGACTTCCCGGTAACATATAGTGAGGCGTCTGCCCATTCAACACATGACTAGGCAAACAGTTTATAAGATACGCACTGGTCAACACAGCATCCCCTCAATACCTTTTTGGAACATGACGTTGAAAAAGAAGAGTCCGAGTCATATCCAATAACTGACGATTCTTTCGTTCAGTAACTCCATTTTGAGGAGGAGTATAACTGCAGGAAGTCTCATGAACAATTCCTTTTTTTCGAAAGAAGCTATCAACAAACTGACACATATACTCACGAGCATTGTCAGATCAAAAGGTCTTAACAGATGCTCCATATTGAGTTTCCACATAAGCAATGAAAGTCTCTATGACAATAGGAACTTCACTACGGTCTTTCAACAGGTAGACAAATAGTGTTACGAGAACAATCATCTATAAAGGTGATAAAATATTGAAAACCATGACAAGAAGGAATCCCTGCAGGCCCACACACATCAAAATGAATCATGGCAAAAACCTCATTAGACCGATGGCTAGACAAAGGGTATGAAGTCCTAACATGTTTTGCCAGGTGACAGACATCACAGGACACCATAGTCATATCTAACCTGGAACATAAATCAAGAAACAGCTCTCTAAGAAGTCCAAAAGGCAGGTATGCAAGGCGCTCATGCCAATGGAGAATCAACTGAAGGGAGTCCTCTCTATTCTTCGTTGCTTGGCTGACTGCCGTCATGAGAGCATGAGCAGCACGCATAGGTAAACGATATAACCCATCGGAAGCCAGACCAATCTCAATCCTCTTCCCTGTCACCAAGTCCTGCATAACACAACGATCAACAAAAAAGATAAGTTCGCAATTCAACTATTTCGTGATCTTGCTAACCGACAAGAGGTTCAAGGGAAAATGGGGAACATGTAGAGCATTGTGGACTAAGAACTTGTGCAAAAGTGAGAGACTCCCTTTCCCAACCACAGAGATAGATGAACCATTGACAAGAGAAACACGTTCTTTTCCTGACGAAAGCTTATACCCATGAAAGACCTTAGGATCGCCGGTCATGTGGTGAGTAGCGCCACTGTCGATGATCCACTCTCCCATACGGGAATCTGCCATCACGTCGATAGAACACCCAAATTTCTGCAGTGACAAAGGGCAACAACGGCAATTGGGAGCACGCAGCAACTGGCTTGAGAAGAGGTTCTGGAACTCTACATCAGATGTGGGCGATGCTAGCAGCGATCGGGTGCGTCCCCAGAACACGGCAGAAAACGACGTCACAGAGAAGGGGCCAGTGAGCAGTAGCAATGAGAGCAGCGAGCGGCAGCAGAGTGGAGAGGGCAATACTGCCTGGCGGACAAGTGGGTGATAGCAAGAGCGCTAGTGGCAGCAAGGTCACCGGCGGCAGACAGACAGATGAAGGCAACGGCAGCGGGACAACGATCAGCGGCAGGGAGCTTCTGCGAGCGTCGCCAAGGCAGTCCAACGACAACAAAACAACAACAACAGAAGTGGCAATGTCGGGCAAAACGTGGGAGGCGACGCCGTTGGATAGAAGCAACAGCGTAAGGCAAGAGATCAGGCGGCGCCGGACGAGCAGAGGGTGTCAAGCGATGCAGCCGCCGGCGGCGGCAACAGCAGCAGTAGGAGCAGTGGCAGCAGCAGCAGCAAGTGGTTTAGGGTTGGAACTTCACAACCCTAAAAAAAAAATTTTCAAGCTCGTTGGCTCTGATACCATGTAGAAATAATAGACACACAAGAACATAAGATCGAACACACAGATGTAACGTGAAAAACCCTCAACTAGAGGGAAAAAAACCACGGGTGAGGAGGTATGGTGCCCACTAGCCGCCAGACTCTCTCTCTCTTTGAAACTTCATTTGCTCTTAAGATTAGGGTTTACAATGGTATAAGTATGCCCAAACTAGGACACAATGGATCGGGTCCAGAGCCGAACCCATACATCAAGATCCATCAACAGTCTCTTATGAGTCTAGGACCAAAGGCTCTCTCTCTCGCTATATATCCTATATATATATATATATATATATATATATATATAGTCCCTGAATGATGACTCTACAATTTCTTGACATCAAGGGATATATATATATATATATATATATATATATATATTAATAAAAAACATAAGATGCTCCTTCTCCAGCTCACAAGAGGCTCTCTCTCTCTCTCTCTCTCTATTGAAAACCTGTTCTTGCCCTCCCTCTCTTGCTCTCGTTCTCCCTGTCTCCTGCTCTCATACTCCCTCTTTCGCTCTCATCCATTGGCCCTCGCCTCCCTCGTCAGCCCCTCCCTTTCTTGCTCTCGTGAGAGGGTCATTCTCACTCGCTCTAACCCCTGATTTTCCCATCACTCGATCTTGCTCTCTCGCCCTAGGTTTTCAATGAGAGCTGATCAATAGGGAAGTCCCTCAAGAGGACCCAGATCAAAGAATTAGGTGCAAAGGCTACTGCTGCTGTTGGTGGTGGTGGCATCATATTAGCTATCACTGCTAAAAACATTACTATGGAAGGGTTTTGCATTTGCAATTGTGGGTTTCATGATTCTGCACCTTTGAACCCAAAGGAGAGAGTTGTCTACATCTGGGGCAACTGTGAGACCCAGTGCCCAGGGCAGTGCACCTAGCCATTCCACCAGCCTCTTTATGGGCCTCAAACTCCACCACTGGTAGCACCAAATGGTGATGTGGGTGTTGCTGGTATGATCATCAACATTGCTGGTGCGATGGCTGGGGCAGTGACCATTGTCACAACTATAGTTCTCAGGTTTTTGAGATTTTTCTTGGTTTTTTGACGGCAAAGTTGTTTTTCTCAAGAAAATTTCGAGAAAAACTTGGAAAATTTAAAAAATAAAAAAATTAGGTATAAATGAAATAAACGAGAAACTAATAGAAAAACATAAATAAGACTATATAATAGTGATAAAAGGAATGTTTTAATGATAATAAAAATGATGAAATTAATTTAGTCTAAGTTTATACTTGAGAGTTGAGACCATCATAAGATCAACTCTAAAAGGTAGAAAAAATGAAAAAATCAGAAAAAAATCACGAAATAAACACGATAATAATGCAATAACTGTTTTTTTCCTTTTTTTCAAAATATCACGATTTTTTCCGTTTTTTTGTTTTTCTTATTTTTTGCATTAATATCATTATATTTTTGAAAATATCACGATATCTATGACACTGGCAAATAAGCAACCCCTTTGGGAATGGTTACTTCCAAGGGCCCCAACCCGCAGCTTCAGAAGTAATTTCTGCCTGCCCTGGAGTTTACAGCAAGGAAGGTTATCTTGGCTATGTTGGAGAGCTGTTGAAGAACCCTGATACTGACGGTATCTGCAATGCACATGGTGCAAATGGCCGCAAGCACTTGCTGCCCGTCATGTAGAATCCCCAAAACTCTTTGTGTTTCACTCTCTTGATTCTTCATCGCTTGTGGGTTGTGATATGTGCCTCATGTACAGATAAATTTCATGCAGTATCTGTGAAATTTGTTGCTTGTTGCTGTTGTTTCTTTCGTTTTTCCTCTCTTGAACTTGTTTTTTACTGAGATTAACTCATACGAACACGTTCAAGTCGTATGGGAGAGAATTAAAGATGGATTGCAGTTGTTAGAACAAGGCATCGAATCAGACACATTAATGTAGACAGTAACATATGACTAATTCTGGTGAAGAAATGATAAAGGCAGAATGAAAAAGAAGTCAAACCAAAAACCCTAGATTATGTCACTATCTCCAGTTCATCTTTGAATTGAAAATAGAGACGTCTCTCCTAAGTCAAAGCCCTCAAAAGTCAACAAAACAGTTCAAGTCTTAAGTAATAAGATTAGTAAATAATACCCAAAAAAACACTAAGCTGTTCTTTCTTTTCAATTGGTGATTACTTGGATTTCATTCCTTGGGGCTTTTGTTATTTTTGTTCCTTTCTCCTATCTGAAGAGACGACTCATGTGAACCATCTTTCATGAAATAATGTTGTGTGGCAGTGCAGGTCTATTTGCAAGACCAATCTCACTCAATTGAAAATTCGAGTAAATTTTGCTCGTTGTTTAATTTTCAACATAGATCAGACTTCCTGAGTTTAAGAATTTATACTAGAACTAAACATGGCTTTGGACTCTTCTCCCACCTTCACAACATGAGAGGACATTGGCATGTTACAAAGTGATTATTTTACTTGGGCGAGACCTAATCGAAAATCTGAGGTGAAAGTGACAATGAGTGTGGCAAGGCGCTCACGAGAGCAAAAGAGGGAGGGATAGAGGAGGGAGGTGAGACATGAGAGGAAGAGGGGGACAAGGAGAGAGCAAAAGAGGGAGGGACTAATAAGGGAGGTGAGAAGGGGAGGATGAGGGGCAAGGGATGAGAGCGAGAGATGGATGGTGAGCAGGGGAGAGAGAGAGAGTGAGTGAGTGAGGGCCTCTCGTGAGTGGGGGAAGGAGCAACTTGCATTTATTTAAATAAACAACGATGGCCATCCAATGGCATCACCATTTAGGGATTGTCATATATATCGTGTATAGGTATTAATATGGCGAAGAATTTCTCGGGTATAATACGGCAAAGTTGTATATCCCGGAAATATCTCGACAAAATCTTAAAAATTTTAAAAAATCCTGAAATTATAAAAAAATAAAATAAATCACAAATTAATAAAAAAATATTAAAAAAACGTGAAAGAAACAAGTATAATACATGTTTTTTAGATTCTAACAATTTTTTTAAAAAAGACGCATCTTATTGTCGTTCTATACGGCTGACTTAACGCATCTTTTTTTATTAAGACGTGATGTTTATGGACTCAGATATTAAAGTTGGTTTAAGTAGCCTCAAGGGGCATAGCATAACTGGTCAGCTAGAGGTGCATGAAGAGGTGTATCTCTGATTTATTTCTCATAGGTGCTATGTCCCTACCTCTTAAGTCTTAATTGGTGGAATATGGTACCTAGGAGTTCGTGTTGTCATCACTGATGCTGATGCAGCCCAGGACACCAAAAGCAGGGAATGAGGGGGCATTTGGCCTCTTTTCCAAGCATTGGGTTGTAACCCTCTCTCACCTAAAAAGTTGGTTTAAGTAACTCTTTTATCCTTATGTGCAACAAAGAAGATATGTTAGGTTAACCCATTGTCACATATAATGTCATATATCAGTAATATACAACGAGGAATTTTTCGGGAAAAATATGGCAAAGTTGTATATCTCGGAAATATCTCGAGAAAATCTCGGCAAATTTTTAAGAAATTTAAAACATTTAATAAATCTTGAAAATTATAAAAAAAATAAAAATTAATAAAAAATATGAAAAAATGCATATAATGAGCATTTTTTTAAAATTTTATTTTATAAATCTTTTTTAAAAAAGACGCATCTAATTGCCGTTTTATACGGCTCACTTATTTTTCGCGTATTATACGCATTTTTTTCAAAAAAAAACAAAGCTAGGTTAACCAGACGTTTATGTCACACGGATGCGGATGCGATACGGATGCGGATACGGCAATTTTCAAATTTTTTGGATACGCGGACACGGCTACATTACATATTATAAAAAATGATAAGATTAAAAAAACATTAAATTAACAGTTCACTCTTACAATCTTGTTAGAAAATGTGTTTTATCACAAAAGTACTGAATATCTGAAAGGATTATTCATGGAAATAATTGGATGCATCATAAAATAATAGACAAAAGTACTAATTGTCGTTTTATTGTTTGCTGTGTCCGCACCCGTATCCCCTTGTCCGCGTGTCAACACAGATACTTGGGTTATTTTGCCGTGTTCGTGTGACATAGCTAGACATATTAGGAAAAACAATAAAATATGCAGCAAATGATGCCAACATAACTCAAGAATATAGCAAGATAGATTTTGTCTTTGGAAAAATAAAATGGTATTGTAGCATGAGGTAAGGACAACTACCAAACAAGGTCCTAGGAACGTACTTCACTTCTAGATCCAAAAAGGGCTACCACTACCAGCCCTATTAGTACAAAGTGGCACAATCAAGTTCTTAATTTCAGATGTCTAAATGAGGAAACTTCTAGAAAGTGGGGTTTTTTTTAGTAGATCTATTCAACGCCAACTTTACTAGCCTCATTTATTGTGTAACATAAATTGGAAGAAAACCAGTTTCTCAAATTGGTATGCCTAAAAGAGGAAGATTCTTCTCATTACTGTTTGATGGAGTATGTGTTGCTTCCTACCTCATTCCACTGATACATCGGCGCCAGCATTTTGTGTTTAATGATTCAGAAGAGGTAGATTCTGCAGAGGGAAACTCTACACTTACCATCGAATTGTAACGTGAAAGAATGTCCACTTCCCATTCTCTTCTTGCTCGAGTGATTGCAATTTGTCTTGGTAAGAATCTTTCAATAAGAGATGTCCAGTCCCTAAAAAAGAAATTTTCTTTAAGAAAAAGAAACTCTGCTTTTTTGAGTGATATAATCAAAATCAATAACAACAATCACTGAAAGAAGATACTGACGTGCATGTTTCTGGTGCAACAACAAATCCATTCTCCACGAAAATTTGTAAAGCAGAGAGCTGTGCAGCATCTTCCCGCCCAACTGGATAGTTCCCCAACATATAATCATGTTGCAACTACCAAAAAAAGCAGCAATCATTATGTGCAACAGTGAACAGCCAATATACAAAAGAATCCCTCAAAACTTCTGAAGGTATATAACTAAGATGATTATTAATTTACCTGCACATATGATAACTGTACAAACATGGGATCTGCTATTGCATCATCTGATTCACGAAACAGCCGCTTCTTGAAAGACAATTTGCAATGCAAAATCTCCCCTTTACTGCGATCCTTCACTGACTTGAATTCAGCAAGCAAATCCCCAATATATTTGTTGTCATCTAACGCAATGTATTCCTCTGCTACAAACAATGCAAAAGAAGTACACAGAAACAAGTTAACAAGAATGTATTGTGGACAGAGCATGTCACAAGAACAACGATTCAGATATAAGCAGACAGAATAATTACCATTTCCAGGATCTGCTGACTTAGAACCAATCACAGTTTTACGACATTCAAACAGGCTAAAAGTTGAGTAGGCTGACAGCTTTATAATCCCAGCAAGTTCCTTAAAGCCCAAAGTTTCAAGAACACAAGAGTGAATGAGGAGAAGACGAAGGAGGTGAAATCTAGAGAGCTATGAGAAAAAGATGCTGATAGAAGAATTAAACAATAAGCCACATCATGCTGCTTAAAAGATAAGCAATAAGCAGCATCCAACATCCCAAACATGGCAAACTAAGAGGTGAAAAATCAAAGTACAGCAGCTGATATCTAACTGCAACTAGTTGACTCCATATGAATAACTTTAACAATTCCTGACCATGTTCTTGCATAATTTTACGATAAGCTTTGCATCTTTTAGGCTACTAATTGGCCTGTATTTTACTTTGTATACCCAATTGGAGGCCATAAATTTTTATTCATAAGACTTCATACATATTCTCATGTTTGACATTTGTATGATGTTTCTACCTCTTTCATTCATAGCCTTAATCCATCTGCTTGACTTCACAATTTGATGAAACGCTATAACTTTTGATTAGTGGAAAAAAGATTTTCGAGAAAGACATGGAAATTGCAAAACGAAACCCAAGAACCTCATACTTCAAGAATTATATCCAAGTAGCATCTGAACAAGTATCAACAATAATAACATAAGACTGATTCTCAAAAAGTGCAACTTTAGGAACAACATAAACAAAAGTGCGCCTAGGCACTGGGTGGCAGCCCACATGGCTAGGTGGGGTGCAAATTATTTTTACTTGTTTTTACTTATCATATATTATTTATATATTATTTGAGTTGGATGAATTTTAAAACTTCCATTTTTTCCCTTTCTCTTATTTTTCTTCTTGCTTTGTTCTTTTCTCCCCATATTCTCGGCCAAATAGAGCTAATTCCAAGTAGGCCCTGCCTAGACATAGGCTTTTCATGGGGTGTGCTGCTTAATCCGACCCCAGTACTTTTAAGTTTTTAACTACATAGGCAACCCCCAAATATCAGAAAAGTAACTTCAAAAAGTCTTAAAAAGATCTCTATTTAAAGAACCAAAAGTAGGAACATGACTCTTAGCCGTCAAGTAAAACAAAGTAGGAACATGACCTATGTCACACGGATACGGCACACAGGGTCGAGTACCGGTGTCGACACGCCGACACGGGGATCCCGACACGGCGATACGGTAGGATACGTTTTGGATCGGGTCTGGGCCAGACCCGATCCAAAACACTTTATAACCGATATTTTT
Organism: Nymphaea thermarum; assembly: GCA_011799765.1. NCBI lineage: Eukaryota > Viridiplantae > Streptophyta > Magnoliopsida > Nymphaeales > Nymphaeaceae > Nymphaea > Nymphaea thermarum. Next base: position 52,091 of record JAANDH010000861.1, read on the forward strand.
ACCCGCGTTTTGTTTTACGCTTTCACCTTAACCCTCGACGGTCGACCTTCCTTTACCCTCGACAGCGACCTCCGGCGATCACAGCGAGGCAATGGCGGGCGACGGCGACCTCCGGCGATCGACGGCGACTTCTGGTGGCGGCCGGCGGCAGCCAGCGACAGACAGGTAAGTGTTTTGTGACTTTTGTCTATTATTTTCGATAATAGAAGTTAGGGTTTCAACTTTTATTTGGGGATTTTTTAGATTGGGTATTTCTTGCCGATTTGGGGATGTTTTGGTTTGAAGATTGGACGGTTTAGAATCCTATTCTTCAATGCTATGTGCGATGTTTTCGTTTTTTTGTTCGATTTTGGGATTTGGGGATTTTGCCGATTTGGGGATTTTACCATTCTTGAATGTTTCGTTCCTGTAGTGTAATTTTTGTTGTTCATGTTTCTTTTAGACTTTAGTTTTAGGCTTTAACGAACTGCTTCTGTTCATGTCAGGAACAGAAGCAGTCTTAGTTTCCTGTTCACTACGGCAGTGAACATGAAACTATTCGGCCTTTTGTTTCTTTTAGACTTTAGTTTTAGTATTTTACTATTCGTGTTCATAAATTTTATGTTCATTATACGTTTTTTCCATCTTTTTATTATGTTTAATCATTAATGTAGTATGGCGAGCAAAGGAAAATCAGTGTCTCAGTCTCAACCTACAAGTTGTGGTTCTGGATCAGCTGCATCTCAGCCACCACCACCATTATGGTCATACGTGAATCTAATGGGAAAACCTCCTGGAGGCGGTGGAAATGCTTTTTTTAAGTGTAATTTTTGTGAGGGACAGTTCAATGGATCATATACAAGAGTGAAAGCACATCTATTAAAAATCAGTCAAAAAGGAATTCAAGTATGTAAGAAAATCACTAACGAGACTTTGGCTCAGTTGAAGAAAGAACAAAAAGCCTTTGAGAATAAGAAAAGCACATCATCTGGATCTGGTTTCATTGACATTGCTTCAATTTTACATGATGATATTCAGAATCCTCCCAAAAAAAGAAAAGTTGTTGATGTTCATCAGAAATCAATTAAGGATTCATTTAGTTTACAAGGACGGCGAGAATTAGATCTAAAAGTGGCTACATTTTTTTATGTTAATTGCATACCATTTAATGTAGCTAGAAGTCCATATTGGAGAGACTTAGTTACATCTATTGCAAATTCTAACTTGACTCGGTATGTTCCCCCTAGTTCTGAAAGGCTTCGCACTGTACTACTAGAACAACAGATGACTCGAGTGAACAAATTGTTAGATTCTCAAAAGCACACTTGGGATCAACACGGAGTTTCTATTGTTTCTGATGGCTGGACAGATTTGCAACGACGCCCTCTTATTAATTTCATTGCAACTTCAGCAAATGGACCAATTTTCTTGAAAGCAATAGATGCATCTGGTGAATACAAAAGTGCTGAGTATCTAAAAGGATTGTTTATGGAAATAATTGAAGAAGTGGGGAAAGATAACGTTGTTCAGCTAATTACAGACAATGCACCTGTATGTAGAGCAGCTGGTATTACGATAGAAAAGGAGTACCCTCATATCTTTTGGACTTCTTGTGCAGTTCATAGCCTAAACTTGGCTCTAAAGAGTATATGCAATCCACCAAGTAAAGAGCAAGATCCTCATGCTTATGAATTATGTTCGTGGATTGAAGACTTGGAAAAGGATGTGAGGAACATCAGAAATTTCGTAGTAAATCATCAACATGCACTTTCCATTTATAACAAGCATTCTGATCTAAAATTATTAAGAGTTGCAGAGACACGTTTTGCATCTCTAATTGTTATGGTCAAAAGGATAAAAAGGGTGAAAAGTGCATTGATCAGTATGGTGACTGATGATGATTGGAGTTTCTACCGTGCTGATGATAATGACAAAGCTCAAGCAATCAAAGGAATGATTCTTGAAGACAAGTGGTGGGATCAAATCTTTTATTTTCTTGCATTCACAGAGCCGATCTGGGAGATGTTGAGAGTTCTTGATTGTGATAATTCAACGTTGCACTATGTGTATGAGATGTGGGACACTATGATTGAAAAAGTCCAAGAGGTTATTTTTAGGCATGAAAAAAAAAGTATTGCACTTGAAGATTCAGCATTTTTTGATCATGTGCATAGAATATTGATTGCAAGATGGGATAAAAGTAGCAATCCTCTTCAATGCATGGCACATACATTAAATCCTAAATATTATGGAAAAAAGTGGCTTACAGGGGGTGTTGGAAGAACCCCACCACATCTGGATGTAGAATTATCAACAAACAGATTGGCATGTATTAATAGGATTTTCACTGATGTACATCAAAATCGCCGAGCTAATGATGAGTTTGAAAGGTTTTCTACTGGAATTGGAGAAAATGTAGGTGCAACTGTAGACAAAGATTTGTATCCATCTATATCTTGGTGGATTAAACATGGAATTGCTTATCCTACTCTTCAATACCTTGCTTTCAGATTGCTAGTTCAACCTGCTACATCTTCATGCTGTGAGAGAAATTGGAGTACATATTCACAAATCCACACTATAAAACGAAATAATCTCACAAGCAAACGTGCAGAAAATCTGGTTTATGTGCATTCTAACCTTCGGCTTCTATCACGGAACAAAGAAGAATATAGGTAAATTACGATTTATTGATTTAGATGTTCCTCTTCTTATTCGCTAACATCATAATAATTACAATTTTTTTGTCTTGTAGGGAAGGAGAAACTAAATATTGGGACGTGAATGTTGAGGACTTTAACTTAGAACAAGAGAATGAACTTGAAGTTGTTAATTCAAGATTCGAAGAACCTTGTATTCCCTCAACATCTTCTATTGTGGAAGAAGAGGAGATTGAGGAGAACGATGATTTGGGCATTGATGATGACTAGAATGATGATGATTGATGAACAATGTTTTGTGATGAACGATGTTTTGTTTGAGACTTTCTTGCTTATGTCTTATCACTTATGAGTTATGAGATTGCCAGATTGGTGATTATTATGAAGTATGAACAATGTTTTGTTTGATTGAGAACTTTCTTTCTTATCAGTTATGAGTTATGAGTTATGAGATTGGTTATGACTTATGAGTTTATGAGATTGTAAGAGTGAATTATTAATTTCATGTTTTTTTAATTTTTTTGAATATAATATTCGCCGTGTCTGCGTATCCTAAAATTTTGAACTTGTCGTATCCCCGTACCCGTACCCGTACCCACAGGATACCCGTATCCGTATCCGTGTGACATAGAACATGACTCTTAGCCGTCAAGTAAAACACATTATATTGGACGCAATATTAGATTCAAGAGTCATAATCATAACAAAATTCACTTGACACAAATCTCTCAAAAAACAGATAATAAAATTTTGGCTTATAAACACAAGTTTAGAAGAAAGACTTGTCATTTTCATTATTAAAATTGCAGAAACACTAAGCCAGGAGTAGAAGAATTTGACAAGGGAATACATTGCACTTGTAATATGACAAATACGAAGATGAGATAAATATGTTGTCATATACCGTTTTTACCAAAATAAGGGAATAATTTTTCAAGAGGTTACCAACATTTTTGTAACATGAATTGCTTTCTTGCTGTGGGTACCCCCATTCTGCTTCAAGTTCAGCCATAACAGTGCAGCCAATAGCAATCCCCTCACATTGCCACTATTTTTGTTGTTTCTAAATCTTTTTTATTCAATATTGATTTTCTGTTTGGAGATTTTCCTTTATTTTGAGGATCCAATTATCCAACCAACAATTAGCTCTGATAGAACCCCTTTTTTGACCAAACATCATGTGGGAACAGCCATTTGATTTTGATCGCCTACAATTAGGTTGGCTAGCATATTATGAGGAGGAAGCAACACCCAATCTCCTGGTCCATTCCTCCTCCAACGCCATCCACCTTGAAAAAGCCTTTCTAAATGTCCATCATGCCTCATGCTCCACTTCACATCCACAATTCTAGCTCATCTACAACATGTTCTGCTTTATTCAAATACTTCATAGATATAGAACCAATTTAGATACAAAATTCTCACCTTCAATATCTAGGAATAAGCATAAACCAAATTGTTCTACAACTCCAGTATCATACAACCACTTTGAATTGCCAAGAATGCCTCCTGACAGAGGTAAGGTGACTTAAACAATTTGTTTTATTATCATCAAGTAACATGTTTCTAATAGTGAAGTTTGGCAGGACCAGCTCTCTATCAGCATTTTCCTCAGGCATGATGAATTTTAGCGGGCTTGGAGGTGTTCAATCCAAATGCCCAGAGAAATTTTAACTCCTAAGAATAGGAGGAGTCTACCTTTTCAAGTCAAAAAATTGGAACCACTGAACTTCTCATAAGCAAGTTGACTTAAGAAATTGGAGGAAGCCAGACTGACGAAGGAAGAAACTACAACAATGAAGCTATAAGAAAGTAATCAGAGAAGATGTTGCAATGCACAAAACGAAAAAGAACTTTTAATCATGCATAGCTCCAAAGTGACTCTGAAAGCTGGAACAACAAAAAAGTAACATCAACTGCTAAAAGAGGGTCTACTTTTATTCCTTTTCTCTTGATAGCAGACCTCAGTTTAAGCCCATGCTCTGTCTTAATAAAGTGCAGGCTATTGAGAAGTATCCATCCACAAAGTGACGGTGCAGCATGACCAGCCATTTTCTTATTCAATTCCAAGCTTCCACTTTGTTCGACTTTTCAATAACTATGCATATCCCACGTGTGAACCTAGTGTTACATGTGGGGATTGGCTAGCTTTGATTACTCACTTGTTTTCCAAGTAATATCTAACCTGGCTAACGGAATATCTACCAAATCATTTGGCTAAATTAGACAAAGTCAGTCTGCAATAGGTGTTCAAATTAGAAACTGTCTAATGAGAAAGACAAAAAAACTGGATGAAGATACAGCCAACAAAGAAAACTGAGTAAAGATAGGTATATAAATTGAAATGCTGACAAATGTTACAAACAGAACAGAAGAAAAGTCATGCATCAAGACATTGATAATTGGAAACCATGAACAAGAAAAGAATAATAATATCAAGATGAAGCTTCATATGCTAAACAGAAGCCGAAAGGCAATAGCAAAAGGCAAGCAAAGACAAAAGGAAAAGAAAATTTACACTAACCAATTAGTTAGGGTTTTCTTTAGGAACAGTCAGAAGTAGAGTTTTATCCATCTATCCTAAAGAACAAAGATGATGAGACAGCAGTATGAGAGAAACATTCAAGAAGAGAAGCTAGATTTTGATTGGGAATCAAGGATGGGGGAATTCAGAAACAACAATCGAGGATAGAAATTCTTTCTTTGGATATACCTTTTAGAGACAATCACAAGTCCTGGACCAAAACACTGCTTTGACACCCTGTCAGATATAGGTCTTATAAACCAGATGTATTAACGTGTGGAGGAAGAAAAGGAAGAAAGAAGACTGGCAGAACCGAGAAGATTTGCAGTGTGGATAATGACATCTTTCTCCATTACTCAGTAACTGTTTATTGCAAGAGAAGGACAAGAATACCCTTGCAGTGAATACAGTAAGACAGAACTACCCAACTATAAAACCAGACATGATCACATATAAAGAATCTGAATTTGGATGTCGAGACTCATGACATCCTAATAAACAGTTCGATTCAAACATTGAAGTACCAAATAACCAGATACAGTAACAAGACAAATAAACTATATTATACAAGCAAAAAGCAAAAAGCACACGTCCAGATAAAAATGATGAGGTACCTCAACAGCATCAGCTACGGTTGTTGTCATGTCATAAGTAATTTCCTCAAATGTCTCATCCAGAAAAAATACAATTGTTGTCAATCTTTTACCAGTCAAAAGTGCATCAATCTCTTCACGTGCAGGAATTGTATACCTAGGACCTGCTTTCACAGAACGTTTTAAAGCATTCAATGTGTTCAATGCTAGATTCTGAACTTTATGGTCTATGTTTCCACCATAAGCTACATTATGAACATATTCTGATAGATATCCACCAATATCCTTGCTAGGAGGCATTGCCGAAGTGCATAGATACATTAATTCCCAAGCCCTTGTCAAGCAATGTCTGCAGAAAAGACAACAACAAAGAAAATATTTGTATGTGTACACCCACAAGCTAGTGATCCATCAGAAAAATAAACAGCATGAGCCAATGAATCCAAATAACTAATCGACGCAATTCTGGTAGAGGTAGATGCCAAGTTGCCAATGCTCTTCAAGGAATTCCAAGGGAAGGTAATCTTTTCAAAGCTTTTTTTCAAAATTAGTTTTCTTCTTCAAAATTTCAAACAATTCAGAAATTAAAAATTAAAACTAATGACAATATACTATGAAATTCTAAGTTCCTAGTATTTTTCTTATGAAAGCATGGACATGCAACCCTAAAATCTTATATAAAAACAAAAATGCAAAAAAATTTAAGAAAAATATTGTGGTATGTCAAGCAATATTATTACAATATTTATTTTAGTAATATTCCAAAAATAGAACAAGATTTCTTGATATTCCTATGTAGAGTTATCTGTGATTTTTCATGAAAAAATTACAATATTTTCAAAATAATGTCCTTATCAATGACTGCTTAGAAACTGAACACAAAAACGATAGAAGTAATCAGTTCTCTTTCTATGTTCCTCGTCATGAAATGTTGGTTGTTGCTAATCAATTGTTAGGTGTCGGACCCTATCTGTTACGATCCAGTTCAGTAGGGAGTCACAGGTAGGGATGTTCAATGAGTCGAGCTAATTCAAGCTCGACTCGAACTCGCTCAATAAACTTGACTCAAACTTGACTCGTTTAATAAATGAGTCAAGTTCGAGTTAAGAAATGAACTCGACAACATAAAGGAGTCGAGCTCGAGTTAAGTGGGCTCGGCTCGGTTAAACTTGATTAAACTCGAAAAAAAATATATAAAATATGTTTCATAAAGTTATCAGAAAAAGTAGGTTGCTTCAATGGGTATATGCTTGTGACTGATATGTGGGAGGTTCCAATTCCATGATCAAATCCACATGTCATTGTCGCCTCTTTCTTTAAAAAAATAATTTTTAAAAAAATGTTGGGTTCTTAGGGAGTTAACCCTAAGTACGAATGAAATATCAAAGATTATTGGGAAGTCTAGGCTTTCACTAGAGCAGAGTGTGTGAGTTAATCTTCCCTTGTTAGCTGCAAGCTAACATTGGTGTCAGAGCCATCGCCAACCCCAACAAGAAGACCTCCAAGGACGTCATGGCAGCTGTGGAGGCGCATAGGAAGCACATGTAGGAAACGATGGCATTGATGAATCAGCGACTGTATGCAGTCGAAACCCAAAACTAGGAGGCAGAAGCTCGGATGTAGGCATTTATAGGGGATCAGCATGCCCTAGCAACGATGATAAGGGACATGCTTCAGCCGGGTCGTGGATTGGGGTTGCCCAGCACCGAACAAATAGAGACAGCAAACGGTGAGTCTGTCGACCTCGACCCCCTCCTTCTTTCCCTCCTCCTCCTCCACCTCAACCAAGTGATGAGCCCGATTCTGAGTTCATGGGTAGAAACAGAGGGCCAGGCGCAGGGCCTTGGAAGCAGGCTAGAATTGACTTCCTACGGTTCTCAGGGGAAGACTCCCTATGATGGATCTTCAAGGCAAAGCAACTCTTTGAATGCCATGGGATCACCTGTGAGCAAAGAGTAGGCTACGCTGCCAGCCACTTCGATGGACCTGCTATCAGGTGGTACAGGTAGCTATTGATGCAGCATGGAAGACCTAGGTGGGATGGACTAGTCAACGCCATGAAATCACATTTTGGACCTTCGGCATTTCTTGACTACAATGTCGAACTATCCAAAATCAAGCAGAAGGGATCTATCATCGATTACCAAGTACGCTTTGAGGAGCTTAATAACATGGTCAGAGAATCGCCAACTAAAGCACACGTAGGAGCATTTGAAGGCGAGCTAAAGCATGAAACTAGGATTGAGGTGCAGGCCTCCAAACCCCGTACACTTCCAAACTGCTTCGACCTAGAAAGAAGAGAAACATAGGAGACTCAACGGAAACAAGTTGTGGGGCATTGACAGAGGCAGCAAGAACCTTGGATCACGCGCAGAAAATGCACCGTCGCATGCGTCCGTATCAGCATTATCGATACGGTAAGCTGTTTATTTGCGATACGTGTACGTATCATACGTGTATCGCATGTATCGTACGATACAGTGGGAGTATCGTACGATACGCACGATACTCCCCCATATCGCACGATACGGGGAAAAAATTAAAAAGGGGCCGTCGGGCCCCTTTTTAGCCGTTCTTTTTCATCAAACCGACGCTCCTCTCTCTCTCTCTTCTTCTTTCTCAATGCTGCAAGAGACGTGGGACGGTGGGAGGGAGAGATTTTCTCCATTGCATCAAGATTTGCTGGTGAAGAAGCTTCGTTTCTCGTTGTGGGGAGTCTTGGGACGGTGGGAAGCTTGGAGAAAGAGGGTTTTTTGGTTTTCAACACCAATAAGGTAAGAAATAACTCATTTCTGCCATTGAATCGTTCATTTTTCTTATTTCCTACATTTATTTGTATGTTTTTAATTGTTTTGTGAAGATATAATGTCGGATCCTGCATGGCCAGGAGATCAGTTGGGTGAGTCTCTAATGACCTAATGACTTTTTTTTCAAGTGTAGGTGGAGCTTTGGGACAAGACTAAGTAGGTGCATCATGCCACAGCCTCTGTACAGGACATAAGGAGGAGAATAAGCAACAGCCCTACCCAATGATATGGATATGCGTGGCGAGAACCATACCTGTACTACCAAGGAAGAGTGTTTATACCTTCTGAATCGAAGCTCGTGGAGACACTTCTGGAACATTTCCATAACTCCAAGGCAGCAGGCCATGAGGGAGTGGAACAGACATATAGGAGGATCAATGCTCTTTCTATTGGCCTGGAATGAAGAGGTCGATCACAGACTATATTCGGAGGTGCCAAGTCTGCCAACAAAACAAGCAAGAAACCAGGAAACCAGTGGGTTTACTTCAGCCACTTTCGATCCTCAACAGCATCTGGAAGGATATTTGCATGGATTTTGTAGAGGGGTTGCCGAAAGCTAGGGTGAAGTCAGTCATTTCGGTGGTGGTAGATCGCATATCGAAACATGCTCACTTCATAGCATTAGCCCACCCCTTCTCCGTGAAGACGGTGGCTAGAGCTTTCCATGACTACGTGGGAAAATTGCATGGCATACCTCGAACTATAGTCAGTGATTGAGATTCCTTATTTCTGAGCTCATTTTAGAAGGGAGACTTCCAACTTCAAGGCAACAAGCTGCAGACATCCACAGCCTATCATACCGCAATCGGATGGGCAGAAGGAGATAGTGAACAAAAGCCTTGAAAGTTAAAACTTACCTCAGGTGCTTCACAGGGCAGCACCCAAAACTGTGGGCTGGCTACTTGAGCTTGATTGTATATGCATATAACACGGGCTAGCACTCTTCAACAAGGGTCACACCCTTCGAAGCTGTCTATGGACTCCCCCCACCTGACCTAAGGGGATATCAACCAGGAACAACAAGAGAGGAACATGTAGATTATAGTTGAGGTGCAAGGACACAGTCCTCCAAGATCTCAAATAACACCTAGCTGCCGCTAGAAACCGCATGGTGATCCAGTATAACAAGAGACACTGAGACTTGCAACTGAAGGAAGGAGAATGGGTCTTCCTCCGGCACCCTTCCCATAACATAGGCTCAACACTGAAGAAAGACAATGGCAAGCTGGCACCACGGTTTGTTGGCCCATACCAAGTCAAAAGGAGGATAGGCCCTGTAGCTAAGGCTGGGCATCGGGCCGGGCCGGGCCCAAGTCATATCGGGCCTCAGGCTTCGGTCAAGGCCCGAGGCCCGGCCCGGCCCAATTAATAACGGGCCGGGCGGGCTGAGATGGGCTTCGGCCCATTATTGAAAAACTCAGACACAACGAATGCAGGAGGCAGCACAATTTACAGCTTCAGATGATGAAGCACCATGGAGTATCAAGTTCTTTTATATTTAACCCTATGTCCCTAACGAGTAACGAGTAATGAAGTTCATTTAAAAAAAAAAAACAACGGGCTTCGCGGGCCGCCGCCGATCAAAGCGGCTGGCCCGCGCCCGGCCCGTTAGTTACCGGGCCAGGCCGAGCCCGGTAACTAACGGGCTGACTACTATAAAAGCAAGGCCCGGGCCCGAGTCGGGCCAGGTACCGGGTACCCGGCGGCGGCCCGGCCCGATGCCCAGGCTTACCTGTAGCCTATGAACTTGGGTTACCTGAAGGGAGCTTAATTCACCTAGTGTTTCACGTTTCAAAGTTGAAACCCCATTTTAGTCCACCAAGAAGTGAGGAAGCCAGAGCAGCTCCTGCACTAACTGCACTAGCAGCCCTGTACCCCTATCGCAGGCTGGGAACTCGGAGAGTGAAACAAGGGAAACAGCTATAGACTGAATGGCTCATTAAGTGGAACACTTATGATGATCTACCAGGAACCTGGGAGTTAGTAGAGGACATACAATCTTGTTTTCCAGAATTTAGACCTTGAGGACAAGGTGTTTTGTAAGGGGGGAGTATTGTTAGGTGTCGGACCCTGTGGGTTATGGGTCCAGTTTAGTAGGGAGTCACAGGTCTGGTCCTTCGGGGCTGAGCATGCATGTTAGAGTCTGTCATGCGTGAGTTAATCTTCCCCTGTTAGTAACAGGCTAACATCAATCTAACAAAATTGATTTCAAACATTAAAATTAAATCATTAGCCATTTTAGTAAATCATAAAACAGGGAACGCTTATTAACAGGACACAAGATCCCGCTACAAAGTTTTCGCCAATAAAATTCAAGTGAGCCATCCCTTATGGAAGTGGTAATACAATTGCACAAGAAAACCATTTCTTGACGAAATGAGACCAAGTGTCATCACCAGAGCTATTGACCAATAAATATGCAGCACAAAATGGGGAAACTGTAAGCATATCCACATGCCACGCTAAAACAAGTCTTTTTTGGCTTTCCCTTCACTATGGACTAGTAAATTTAGTAACAAGAAAACACTCCTTATCCGCTTCTTATTGCAAAACATTTTAAGTCAATCCTGCTTTAGCAGAAGCAGAGAAGTGAACATGAAGTGGTGAGTTCCCATCAACAACTAGAAAGTACAAATATGAACACTAGTAGTTACCTTACAAAAGAACAAATTTTGTGTAAAATTTAAAGCAAGTCACCTAACTGTTAAAGTCTGAGATCTTTAAAGAATTGCATGTATTCCAAAAGTGTACTCACTGATCTTGATTATTTCGTGTCTGCTTTAGTAGCTGTACAAAAAGCTCATCACGTAGCTCAGAACGTTTCAAACTCTGCTTGTAAAGTTTTCCAATGAGCTCATTTTTTTCATCCATGCTCAAACGAGTCACTCTATCAGCTGCTTCAACTTCCATATACTTCAGAACTACTTGAAATAATTTTACTGCACGGCTCACTAAATCATTGTTGACCTTAAGCAAAGACGTAGGAATGGGATCCTGTGAAGAACTTGAGATGTGCTTAGGGCAAAAAAGAAAGAAACTAAAAATAATGAAGGCAATCTCGGAGTAAAAGAGGGATACCTTTTGAAAGGAAAGCATATCTTCTAACGTAAATTTTTCCCGACTTTGCAAACCTGAAGACTTTTTTGAAAAGAATCCACGTTTTCCTGCTGACTGTATCTGCTTCTGCATGGATCTTAAGAAAACTTCTACCTAAACAGGAGAATGTCGCACACTGTTTCAATAATTTGATTGCATAACACGTACACACACAAGATAAATACATACATATACATTATACACATACATAAGCACATGCATATGTGCACACATAGATATGCACGGATATATATAACCATCTAGAGGACCAAAATGTGAAACCTCTTAATTTTCAACAACCATTTCAAATATTCAAGCATCAACCATGGATAAGTAAAGGAAAATTATTTTTTGAACATCTTCCAGCACTAGGAACCATTTTTCAGACTCTTCATAGTGTTTCATTAAACTAGAATTTTGTAAAAAAATTGGAATAGATCTGAACTTTTGCTGGAAGCAGGACAGTGTGGCCTCCATCTAATTATCGACTTCCACATAAGGAATAAGGAAGTTGGACTAAATAGAATAAAACAAAAATATTAATTATGAGCCAACCTCTCCAACAAAAACTTCTCTAATTTTAAATTTTTTGAAAAAAGGAGGATCACAGACCATATCAGCTGTTGCACTTAACACATAATCCTAGCACACCCTGAAATTCATCATCTATAATATTGTCTTTGTAGTGAAGCCATAAGTAGTTTGTTCCATTTATGATGAAAATTTTAGGCTGATTCTATCTTGGAGTAGACTATGCTATTTTTGAACCAGAGACCAATTGGATCTTTTAAGGGGAATTGCTAATGATTTTTGTGTATAAGTAAAACATGTCTTTGTGTACATATGCAGTTGATAGCTAACATCAAAATCATCTCCAACACTCAGAAGTCAGAACTAAAGTTCAATATATGCAGATACAAGCCTTAAGGGTGGGTCGGTCATAACATTTCAAGTATGGGAGTAGCTATCCTTAAGGGTGGTAGGTCATAACATTTCAAGTATGGGAGTAGCTTTGGAATACTGCCATGTTTCTTGGTTTGTCTACATTTGAATATTGAATGGATATGTAGTCATGAAGCAAGTTGGACTCCACCAGATCAGACAGATCAGTTTTGGGTTCTAGTATAGTAATTCATACCCAAGCCATGATCAATTCTCAAACTAGGAGTTTAATAAACAATAATGCATATGCTTTAAAGAAGGTAGATTATGACACTCCAACTGTGAAGCTAGTTTGAGAACCAAGACTGTGAGCAAGATTAATGACCTAATGGGAAGTAACAGGACCAACAAAAGCACAAACATGTAAACTGTTTCCTAAAGCAAGAGAGAACTTCTGAAAAAAACAAACCTGAAACCTTTCCAGTAAAGGCACTGCACTGGCGAACTCAGCTGGTACAGACATTGATAAGGAGCTTGGAGTACTGCAGCAATGGTGAAAAACCATGCAGTGTCATGTGCTATATTATACAAACACATATTTTTCCTAGGTAGCATGGCATAAGCAAGAAAGTAAATATAAAATAAGACTGAACAAGAACTAATAGCTGATAAGTGATAACTAAAAATGCATGTGTGAAACTCTAGAAACAAGTGCAAAAAGTGAGACAAAACCATGCAACGAACCAACAGAAATAGGTTAACCATGTGAAAGCATAAAGAGTAAACTATTTTCCTAGGAAGCAATGGCATCTCGTATTTCTACAAAACACTAAAGCAAAAAGCAGACAAATTCAGATTCCAGATTTGCAAATTTTATATTTCAAGGATATCATGAAACACCTATAGTCCATCAATATCCCTAAGCATGGAGACATGTCAAGATAAGGATGCCTCAGTCATAAGTTTAAAACTGGAAAACCTTGCACACACAAGCATAAATATGAACATGTCAACAAATTTCACCCATGAAAATTCGTTGGCATCCATTAATCATAAAAGGATACATGGCTGTTAGGTCACTGTTACGTGAGACCAAGGGAGAAGGGACGAGGTCGAGAATACGAGAGAGAGAGAGAGAGAACTATGATCGATTCTCATTAATCTGCCCTAATCTTGTGTTAAATGAGAATTAGGGTGAAACCAACAAATTACAAAATAAGTCGAAGACTAAAACAACTATTAATAAAAAGTTGTTCCTAAAACTATTAAATATTCAAAACACTATTCAACACTCCCTCTCAAGCTAGAGCATGGATGTTAATCATGTTCAGCTTGTCACAACATCTAGAGGAATGTTGTAAAAGGCGTAGCATAATGCGTATCGGTCAGGCCGACCTATACGTTGTATCGTAACGTATTGTAAACGTAACGTAGCGTATTGTAAAATTATTTTTTTACGGTCCTCCCTCTCTCCCTTCTTGTTTCTAAATACTGCAAGAGACGTGGGAGGGAGAGATTTTTCCCATTTTCAAAAATCACTAAGGATTCGTCATTGAATCATGAAAGATGATGATGCAGATGACGAGGATTATCATTGAATCATGAAAGATGATAACTATATGTTTTGAACTTATGAATTGTGATGTAATCTAAGTCCTAAGAGGCTAAGACTCCAAGTCCTCAGCCTCTAAGTCCTAAGATTCTATGAAATTTTCAAGTTTAAAATTGTGATGGATGCTTATTATGTTATTTTGAATCTCTTATCTGATTTCTTATTTTTGAATGTATTGTTGATATACATGAATGTTCCTGTAAGATCCTATATAGCCCAAAGTCCTAGGAGGGCCTACGCAGTGAACTTTCAAAAGGGACTACGTGATGCCGAGGCATGGCTGTGGACAGGCCAAAAGCAGTAAAAGGTAGAAAAGAAAGAAGGAAGAAGAGAATAAGGGGAAAAAACAAGGGGAAGAATGAAGAAAGTAAAATAACAAGAAAAGCAGTAAGACATCTTTTGAAGTTGGCGCCTAGGTACAACAGCCTAATCAAGAAGGTGGCTGCTCAAGGACTAGAAAAGTGCCTACACATGTTTTGCAACTACATAAGAAGATGGCCACCCAGGGACTGAAAGAGTGCCTATGCATGTTTTTTGACTACATAAGTAACATCCTGCCACAAGTCAAATAATGTACATTTGATGGTGGACTACTATCCTGCTCAAATGGTACAAATCGCAGTCTTGCAGTTGATTCAAGTTTACCTAATTCCATGATGTAACATCACACCTCCCGGCTCCCCCCAAACGCCCCTCCCTGCCCCACCTTGTCCCCGGCATGGACATGGAAGCACATGCACGCCAATAAATGGACAAAGAGAGGAAGGGAGGGAGGAAGTTATATGAACATGATGATCAAAGATGTAGCAGATGATAACAGTGTCCTACCGTTGCCACAAACATCACGTTTTTACAAAATATCGTGCTAACAAATTATATCTGTGTGCTACCAATTGCCTCTCCACTGAAAACATGTTGGTTCCTCTCTCATCTCCAGCAACAAGTACCTATGTCACATGGGTGCAGGGTGTGGCTGCTGGTGCGGAATGCAGCAAGGTCCAAAAAAACTTTGGTGCGGCTGCGGGGCGACATTAATATATATATATATATATATATATATATATATATATATATATATATATATATATATATATATATATATATATATATATCAGAAAATTTTAAATAAAAATTAACAAATAACCACTACAAATCAACAAGGATTAGATCATTAGAGTTTTACGGATTGTTCCATCAACTGATTCAACAATTAAAAAAAAAATGAAATTCATCATTCTTGTATTAATCTTTTCATCACTCGTAATTTATTGAAGGCAGTTGCAGTGTCAATAAAACAGACAAGCAACATAGGATGGATGAAACGACCATAAACTTCAGGGCAGCAGGTTCAAACCAGCAGCTAAATAGGAAGAATGTTTGTAATGAAGTCTACAAACTGATATCAGAAAAGATAAAAGGTAGAAGAATAGTCTTCACAAAGTATGTTTCTCAAACATAGAAAGAACGTGCTCATTGTATAAAGTATACGGCTGCTTCCTCTACTCTCACATGGATGCAGGAATATGAAAATCTATCTCAAACATAAGAAATATACAAATAACAGAAAGATAGAAACAAACATATTAATCAGCAAGGCATAATAAGAGGAAAATTTGTCGCTAACATGCTTATGAACAAAAATAAAAAATGCTACAAACAGAAAGATAGAAACGGAAACATAGAGTATCATAAGATGAGTTGCTGTCAACAGAAAAACAAAAAAATTGTCAGAAATCAGCTGGAGTCGCCAGAATGTTCAAAAGAGGGAATCGGCAGTAATTGGGGAAAATGGTAAGTCTGCAAGGGGCTTTTCAATTGAATGTTGGGAATGTTTAGTTGGGGCATGGGGATGGGAAACCCATCGTCTAACCAGTAGGTTGGCCGGAAAACAGCATGAAATCCAGTGAAAAAGAGTGTGAAGGGCATTGGTTGATGAGGGAGTTGAGTGCACCTACCTAAACCAAGTGGACATCGAGGAAGACCTGTGGCGTAGAGGGATTGGACCAGTCAGGTAGCGTCCAAAAAATCAACCAAAGAAGACGCGATTCACAGTGGTCGGCGATTTTGAGGACGCTGGAAAGAAGAGGATTCACGGTGATTTTGAGGACGCAGGAAAGAAGACGCTTCACCCACGAGTTTGAGGACGTTGGAAAGAAGATGATTCACTGGAAATCAGCACGATTCGAGGCAAATCTTCGTCAGCCATTGGAAAGGAGCTTCCCATGAAGCGGAGGAGCAATCGGCCATCCCACAACTGAAGGCTTCAACGAAAATAAAACTCTTGTCCGACAAGGGTTTATGTTGTTCAAGTTTAAAAAAAAAAACATTAAAAAAGGACATATTTGTCCCCTAGGTGTCCTGACCGCCCGGACTCGTCGTTGACCCGAGTCGGGTGCACCTCCAATGCATTGTCCACTTCAACGGGTGCGGCAGACTGCACCGGCCACTTGTTGGCCGTGTGGAGCTGCACCCACATCGGTGCTGGTGTGGCAGCCTTTTTAACAAATCTGTGTGACATAGACAAGTACGTTGTATCCCTTTCTTATCTCCACCTTCTTCCTCCTTATTGTTTCTCTATCTCCCTCCTTCTCTAGCATCCCCATCCCTCTCTCTTCCTCTCATCTGCACCACCTTCCTCCATCTTTTTTCTCTGTTTCCCTCACTCTTTGGAGCATCTCCATCCCTCTCTTTTTCTGTTTCCATCCTCTTATGCCTCTGCCTTTTTCTCTCTAGCTGCCCATTCATTTCTCTCTTTGTCTCCCTCTCCATCTACTCTCATTCATAGCTTCTTTGCCATTGTTTCCCTCTCTCTTAGTTTCTCTCAATAATCAAACATTCCTTTTGGCATACAAATGAAGAAAATATCACTGACTCCATATCATTTGTTAACATTAATAGTACAAAAACGAATATGCTTTTGCTGGCTGGATTGAATGTATAAATGCTAACTATATATATTAATAATTTGCAAATAATATAATATGCAATGATGCAAATATGTTATGTTGCATGCCCCTTTTTGGCATGCAAATGATACAATGCATACATACACACACACACACACATTCATGTACTTGTCCGGTTGTCCCATAACCAAGTGGTAATCCAAATATGACACCATATGCCTTTTCATCTTACATACATCTGGAAATTTCATGCACAGCACCATCTTCATGAGCAAGTTGATCATGCTTTGTGAAATTTACCCATAACACTGTCTACAGACTCTACACACTTTGAGCATACATGCTCCTTCAACTTTACAGCTTATAGTCCTTTATGCACCATTCAAATTATTCTATGTCAGCAATGGATGCATTGACAGCCACAAATTGTAAATCCTAAATGAGCATCATGTGATCAGGTCACTCAAAATTCACTTTCACATTTCCAACTTTTCATGCTAGCATCAGACTTTTTGCCGGTCCTGTAGGCCCTAATACCATTTAACTTTGCAAAGGGCATAAAACTACAAGGTCTGTAAATCAACCGCTGGGATACTACATTGGGTTACATGTTGAATGCATGCCTAACGCACCTAATATAGAAAGTTCCGGAAATGTGTGTTTGTGAAACTATAATCTCTTCCCAAAATCTTTGGCTGCTGAGGCAAATGACTGAAGTCAAGGCCACAATGTTCGTTGTTGCCATTTTTGAAACTAGAGGCTACTCAAGAGAGTGACATCAGGTGGAACCAAATTAGTTCAACTGTTCCTATCTTGAGAAGAAAGAATGAATTTCTGTACACTTTCCAATAATTTTGCATCAAAAAGAGCATGAAAATTAGCTTATCAGCAACTAATAAATAACTATGCAACTTAGCAGCTATTTAGTGCTTTCGTGGCAGTTATGTGACTCTTAGGGACGTGTAAATGGCGGCGGATTAAAAAACACTGCCATGCTCGCAACACAGAAGAGATATAAAAGAAACAAAGCTGGGCCAGCAAGCTTAAAGCTTATTTAGCAGAAAAAGTGGCCCCGTCAATAACAACTAAAATAGACGTAAAACCAGTAAATGAACGAAGAGTTGGAAAGCAGGGAACTCACTGAGCGAAGCTAGAACAGTTAGAACCATCGCTGTCGTATTCATCTCCATTAGAAACAACGTCCCCTTTCTGCAAAGGAGTCCCTTCGCTAGAAGTCAGTGATGATCTTCTGATTCCCATGCTTTGCGACGTCATGAAAGGTGAGTCCACTGTCATTNAAAAAAAAAAAAAACATGCATTGTTCTCCAGATGCACCACAGATCACGATAAGCAATAAGGGGACAACATTACTCTTCAACCCAGCGAAATAGCATCTCAAATGCAACTTAAGGTCATGAGAAATCAAGCAAAAATCCAAAGAAATACTCAGGATCATTAGGTTCCCGCCTTCATCCCGCTTCAGCCGAAGAAAAAATTGTAATTCGCAATTAACAAAATTGTTGTTCAGAGAGAGAGAGAGAGAGTTTCCGATGAAATGTTCCGAAATGCTTAGAGAACGGAAAGCTTGTGTCAATAATAAGAAAAAGAAATATATAAGTATCACGGAAAACGATTTAAAATATCGCATTAAGATCACAATGTTTTCAAAGGACAACAACATTTTAGGATGTTTAGATTTTTAAATATCGCGACAACTATCATGTTTGTGAGCATGCAGAGACCACCAGAACTTCAAAGATCATCAAAAATAAATGAGGAAGCTCCGAAATCATTTCCACATTGCAGGGAAAACAAATCGAAGTGAAAATGGTGTACGACAAAAAATGTGATACAAAGTACTCGAGAGGATGAGCAAAATAAGAGTAAACAATAACAGATAAGAGTACCTGAGGAATGTGATCAGTTGCCAAGCTGAACAGATCCCAGTAGAAACCCTAACATTCTAGATCGCGGGAAGGACGAGAAGGGGGGAAAGGGAGGGAAGACGCCAGAGAGACGGAGACAGGGAGAGAGGGAGAATCACGAGGAATAATGAGTCAAAAATTATGCAGACAGCGACTTTCCATCAAATACGTGCCTTCACTTTTATAAACGCTGAAGCTGTATATGACCGAAACGCCATTGACTTGCACGCCCGCTACGGCGGCCACGGAATGGCAAATGGGTTCGCACCTGCATCATCTCGAAACATCTACAATTCGCAGTACTCAAAATTAACTTTTTGGACACTTATATTATTATTATTATTATCATATATATATATATATATATATATATATATATATATATATATATATATATATATATATATATATATATATATATATATATGAACAGACAAGAAGCATGGATTTGTGGCCGTTCCACTCCTTACAGTACATGAGTGAAGGCCACCCAAAAGAATTGCATCGGCACCTGCACTTAGCAAGTATACAATAATAAACTTTATTCTTCAAGAAAAGAGCAGATAAATGGAGAAAGAGGTAGGGGGGAAACTCCAAAACTTCAAATGGGAGAGCTGTAAAAGTTCTCCAAGGGTTAGGTCATACTGAAAGTGAAGATTTGGTGGAATATTGATATAGAGTTTTTGTGTCAAAACCTAAAATTTGAGTTTTTTTTAATTTTACAATGTTTTCATATAAATTTCAAATTTTTTTAATTATTTCATTTTTTTTATTTTATAGCCCTTGGCCAAAGGGGATTGGTCTTAGCCATAACAATATTCTCCGAAGGGTGTTGGCAGGCCCAATGCCTACCCATCAAAGCCAGAACCGCTTCCAAGGGGGCGGTTTTTTGCCCAAAAGGGAACAAACATGTAAAGGAGATAGGCCTTGACTCGACTGGCGAAGGACACGCACGGAGGATTGCCTATGCATGCTGCACATTTAGCGTTCTCATGCCAGGAAGTTGTTCCAGCCATGTCATGCGCAACAGCACTTGGCAGCGTGCCAGGGCAGCCGAGAGGGGGCGAAACGCCCCCTGCCAATAAGGGGGGCTTTTGCTTCCATGGCCTCCCAAGGTGGGTTCCACATAAAAAATTTTAAAATTTATATTTAGAGGTTGAAATGTTTTCTTTTTTATATAAAAATGTGTCCAGCTTCATGTTGGGTGGCTCCGGGCCCGTTGTAGATCGGGATCAGATTTGCTTGGCTGGGGAAGTGTTTCGAAGGACACTCAAAGGCTCAAGTCATGAGTTAGCCGGACGTTTTGGCTTCAAAACACATTTTAAAGTTTTTGAAGTGAGAGAGTTGAAAAGCAAAGTTGAAGGTTGCATGCATGCCAAATAACGTCGGAAATTGATATTCTGGCCCCGATTTCAGATTTGGATTTGAATCCAATTTTTTTTTTTCGATATAATTTGGACCCAAGAGCATATTTCTGGATCTATCATCCTAATTTGGACTTGATTTTGCTTTTTGGGTTCGATTATGAACTTTTGCTTTAAATTTCAAATCAGAATGTAATTTTGGGGTATAAGGCTTGGATTTGGATCTAGATATAAATCTAAGTTGTATTTTAGATCTAAACCTCGAATTTGGATTTGGATATTGTTCTAAGAAATCATTTTGAGGTGAGCTTGGACTTCGGATATTAGATCCAAATATGATACACATGCAATCGATTACCAAATCGAAGGAGAAATCCATTGATATTACTGAAATATATGTGACCATGTGAAATATAGTCTTTTTGAACAAAGACATAAACCTACGCCATGGGAGGGGGACGGCAGTTGAAAATTGCTGTAATACCCTATAGGCTGACGAGAAAAAGGAGGAATCCACACAAGGCCATGTCTCTTATTAGTTAATTGAGGAAGCAATAGTTTACCAAGGCCATGATTAGTAGCTAGTCCGATTTTCCTTTGACCTTTGAATCTCATGCATCTCATTCGATGCATTTTTTAAGTTCCTAAATAAATGTAAGCAGTTTGGATTTGGGTCAGATCCAAACATCTCCTCAAAGTATAGCTCAGTCTCAAACTTGATTTTAAGAGGAGACCCATATCTAATGAGCATAAGATCGGATCTTCACATGCAAGTGGGTCAGATTTTGGGGCACATATTTTTTTGTGTTGTGATTGAACACAAGTTCAAGTTTGTTTGTCGGATTAAACAATATTTGATTTTGGTTATTATACGCAACTATGTAGTACAGGTTTATATGTTAGGCGCCTAAAACGACATTTTTTGTTAGGGATAATAAAATTACCTTTGATGGTAAACCAAAAGGCGTCAGTGCAAAAGTAGAATTCAAAATTGCTTCATATAAAAAAATTGAAAAATGAAAAATACCTTTACAGTGAAATGGCAAAACAAAAATCATGATATTTAAAAAAAACCAAGAATTTTTATCACATTATTTTTGCATTATTTTTACATTTTCTTCCCAAATTTTTCATTTTTCTCTTTTCAAACATCAATATCATCATGTATTCAAATTTGAATTTAAACTAAATTATTTTTCATCGTAAATTATACTCAAGCATTCTCTATATCACTTTTATCTAGTTTTATTTATGTTTGGCTGCAATAAGTAAACATTTATTGTGACATGCAGGTTGAGACGGCTTATTTGAATAGAACTGACATATTGTCGTAAGGGGTTTGCCGTAGCTACTTGAGTCAGCAGCTGTCATATGGCCAATCATTTGCTGAATGTTTGTGGATGTCAACCTCCTCGACAGCATAGGCTTGCACCCCCCATCCCTCCACCCTAAAAAAAAAAAAACAAAAACAAATCAAAACAAACAAACCTTCTGCATGACACGAGTGCCCTGAGTGGACAAGCGGGCTCACGTCATGCAACAGAGGGCCCGTGGACAACGTGGTCGGCGCATGTTGCACGAGCAGTAAAGTTTCTTAACCCAGGCTCAGCTTTCTTCAAATTTTTATGTATTTTTTATTTATTTTTCAATCAAATTTAACTATATTTTCACCGATTCATAATAAATTAATAATCAATCGGCAATCTAGCTGATTCAAGTCACTTTTGACCTTTATAACTGCTTTTTTCAAAGTTTAAAAGTAAAAAGATTTCTAATGTTCAAGTGTTTTTCTCCAATCGTGGAAATAAAAAAAAAAAACTCATCTATTCTGATGCTTGAACGATATGAGATGTCTGTCATTAGGATGTCGATACATCCAATTTGGGTCAGTTATTCAATCGAGATACAAAAACAAAAAAAAGATATGGAATTTAGCAAGCAATTCATAAATTTGATAAGGTTCAAATTTAAGAAAATGACTTGCCGAGGTTGAAATAAATATTTGATCAGTTTGGATTTCGGATTTAAATTTAGTTTAAATAAAAAACGTAATTCTCATATGCATTTATTTTGAATGTTGTTCCATAACACAATAATGCAGTTCGAATTCAATTTAGAACTTGGATTCTGAGTCACTAGTGAATTTAAAAAACACATTTGAATCAATTCATGTTATCAATTTGGATTCGGTTTTGGATATGGTATAGACTTTCCTTCATTTTTACTTAAACCCAAATTTCAATGCCAAATATGTAAATAACAAATAAAGCAGATATATTAAACAATGTGATCCAATTCAAATCCAATCTATTGACATCGCTATCTATCAGTATCATGGTCTTTTTCAAATGCACATTATATTTGAAAGTGTGAAGATAGATCATTATAGCAAAACATACATATGATTGGCTGGTAACATTTATATATGTACTTGTTCATGATGCGTTTTGAACTTTCTCGTCCGTTAGATAAGCACATGGACAAGAAGAGAAAGAGGGCTCTGTGTTCTTATCTTGTAATCTACTTTGATGCTTTGATGTCCACTTCTTCTATTGTTTGCATTTAATTCAATAAGTCTCTCTCTCTCTCTCTCTTTTATTTCCTATTTTGCATTTTTTATTAATTTCTTACTAATTATGTGCAACCCAATCAAAATATCTCATTTGCAAAATAAGATTGGTTGCGCTTATTCTTTTTCTAGACTGAAACGAAGATACGCTTGGCTGTCCTCTTCAAACTTAGAACCCCTTGATTTTGATTGGGTAACCTAAGTCCTAATGAAAGATCTATTACGTATTTAATTGGCCGAAATTTAAAGTTAATAGTTAGGATTGCTGGCGCTTGAAATCTTTATCAGATGCTCCCACTCATATGATGAACCACCTAACAACTCCAATTAACTTGTTACACTATCAGTATGATGAATTTGGTTACCTTTTAACAGCATTGAACCTGCTTTGAATATTCCTAGCTGTTAGTCAAGCCACTCTCATTGATTTGTGTTGGGTTGGGTCCAGCCTCAATGGACCCGACCCGACCCATCACTTAAGTGACGGGCGGGAGAAGGGGAGGGCACCCGATGGTGCCCCTCCCTCTTTATGCGTCCGTCATTGCTCTCACGTCCCTCTTTCTCCATCGTGGGGTTTCTTTTGGGCAAAAAGAAAGGGCTTCTTGTGGCTGCTCAAGAAAGAGGAGAAGGAGAAGGAAAAGGAGAAGAAGAAGAGGAAGGCAAGGAAGAGAATAAGGAGAACTCGCAGCAAGGCGTGTGGGTTGATCGGCACGCCAAGAAGAAAGAAGAAAGAGAAAATGAAGGGAGTCTTCATTGGGTGATTTCTTTCTTGAATCTTTGGAGGTCTTTCTTTCATTCGCATAAGAGAGTGTTATTGTTCTCTTGAGTTCACTGTTTTTCTTAAAACAGTAGGGATATTGTTGCTCGTGTATTTGGCTCCCTTTCTTGATATATAGAAAGTCTCTTTTGCTCGTGGTTTTTTTACCACATTATTGGGTTTTTCCATGTAAATTGGTGTCTCCTGCTTTTCTGCATTTTAGCATATATTTTGATATATATTGCTGCAACATTGGTGTTGGAAATTCGTTTTTATGCTCGCTGCCCTATGATTTCGATTTTCAGCAATTTTGTATTGGTTTGGCCTCTTTTATTGTTGTTGAGCATTCTTTTTGGGGGATACGACTATAACAAAGTGGTATCAGAGTCAGGTTAGTGTCAGGTTGATTGTGTGCATTCTTATTAAAGGATGAAGTTGACCCCCTCTAGGATGGTCTCTCTAAATGGGAACAATTGGACCATATGGAAAGCCAAATTGGAGGATTTGCTATACTGTAGGGATTTGTATGCACCCATTGAGAACCAGAAGCCAGCGAATATGACAGATGAAAAATGGAAGTTATTGGATAGGAAAACTATTGGCACCATTAGACAAGGTTAGATGACTGTGTTTTTCATTTGGTATCCGCAGAGACGAGCGCGAAGTCGTTATGGCAGAAGTTGCATGATCTTTACGGGAGGAAAACAGCAGAGAACAAGGCTTTCTTGATTAGGCAATTGGTAAATTTGAAACTTAGAGAGGGAAAACCAGTGTTAGAGCATTTGAATGAAGTACAAAGCATAATTAATCAGTTGTCAGCCATGAAAATGATATTAGATGATGAGTTACAGACACTTTTATTGCTCAGTTCTCTTCCCGATAGTTGGGAGACTTTAGTTGTTTCTTTGAGCAACTCCACTCCAGATGGTGTGCTTACGATGAAGCATGTAACCAACAGCATTCTAAATGAAGAAACAAGGAGAAAGTCTCTTAGTGCTACTAGTTCACAAGTGCTAATGATGGGAGACAGGGGCAGACAGAAGAACCGTAACAAATGGCATGACAGATCAAACTCTAGGTCTAAATTAAGACCCAAGATGAGAGGTAAATGCTTTCACTGTGGTATTCCAGGGCACAAGAAGATTGATTGCAGAAAATAGAAAGAAGAAAAAGAACAGAAAAAGAAGACTCAAGAGAATGTGAAGCCAAAAGAATACACTGCAGTTGCTTCAGATGATGAGGTAGTATTATTTTTGTCTGAAGAAAATGATTGTCTTACATTTCAAAATGGTGATTCTACATGGATTTTAGATACAGGGGCATCATATCATGCCACACCATGTAGAGAGTTGTTCTTATCTTACAGAGCAGGTGATTTTGGAGTAGTTCACATGGGCAACAGTGACACTTCGAAGATTATTGGGATATGAGATGTTTGCATTCAGACGAGCACAGGATGCAAGTTGACTTTGAGAGATGTGAGACATGTTCCAGACTTGAGAATGAATTTGATTTCTGCAGGAAGACTGAGTGAAGATGGATATTGTACATCGTTTAGTCAGACAGGTTGGAAACTGACTAAGGGGGCACTAGTGTTGGTTAGAGGTGACAGATTTGGCTCTTTGTATGGGATGAAGTCTCGAATCAGTAGTGTGGATGTTAATGCAGTTACTAGTGCTACTTTGTCAGATTTGTGGCATAAGAGGTTAGGTCACATGAGTCAAAGAGGAATCGACTTGCTCACCAAGAAGAATTTGTTACCAAAGGCAGATGGTGCACAGATATCTCCATGTGATCATTGTTTGGTTGGTAAGTTGCATTGAGTTTCCTTTCAGAAAAAACGCTTTTCAAAAACTAAACATGTATTAGATTTAGTTTATTGAGATGTATGTGCACCTATAAATGTGACATCTAAAGGTGGAGCATCTTATTTTGTTACATTTATTGATGAAGCATCTACGAAGGTGTGAGCATTTACAATGAAAAGCAAAAGTGAAGTAAGTAGCATCTTCATGACTTTTCATTCAGCAGTTGAGCACGAGACTGGTAAGAAGATGAAGAGACTCTGTATAGACAATGGTGGTGAGTACATAGCATCTTCTTTACGTGATTATTGTCTAAAGCATGGTATTAGACATGAAAAGACAGTTCCCTATACTCCAAAGCAGAATGAAGTGGCAGAAAGGATGAACAAAACTATAGTTGAGAGAATTAGAAGCTTACTATCTAGTTCTAAGTTGCCTAAGTATTTTTGGGCAGAGGCATTGCGTACTGCAGTTTATTTGATAAACATATCTCTTTCAATGCCTCTAGGTGGAGATATTCTACAAAGAGTTTGGTCAGGTAAAGAGATTAAGTATGATCACCTCAGAGTTTTTGGTTGCAAAGCGTTTATGCATGTACCTAAAGAACATAGGACCAAACTAGATGATAAAGCTATTCCTCTAATATTTCTTGGTTATGGAGATGATGAATTTGGTTACAGGTTATGGGATCCAAAGAATGACAAAATCTACAAGAGTCGTGATGTTGTATTCAGAGAGGATCAGACTATTGAAGATGTCATGGGAGACATGATGTCAGGTGTGAATGCTAGTGGTGTTCATGAGCCAACCTATGTAGAACCTGAAGAACCTTCATCTGAGCATGGTGAGATTGATGAAAATGTAGAGGAAGAGGAAAGAGAGACAGATGAGCAGCATACAGATGGCAGCCCTATGCAGACTCAAACTGGTCATGAACATGAGTTGCTAGAGGTAAAAGAACACGTATACTATTTACTAGATATTCTACTGATGAATATATTATGTTTACAGATAGTGGAGAACCAGAATGCTATGCAGAGGTGCTAGATGATGTGCATAAAGATTAATGGATTAAAGCTATGCAGGAGGAGATTTATTCTTTGTATAAGAATAACACTTTTGATTTGGTAGAACTACCAAAATGTAAGAAAGTGTTGCAGAACAAGTGGGTCTACAAGCTTAAAAATGAAGGTCAAGGCAAGTTGAGTTACAAAGCTCGGGTTAGTGGTGAAAGGTTTCAAACAGAAAAGAGGTATTGATTTTGATGAAATTTTTCCTCCTGTTGTTAAAATGTCATCTATCAGGATAATACTTGGTTTGGTGACTTGTCTAGACTTGCAGTTGGAGCAGTTAGATGTGAAAACTGTTTTTCTTCATGGAGATCTAAATGAAGAAATCTACATGACACAGCCAGAAGGTTTTGTGGTTGTCAGGAAGAAACATATGGTTTGTAAGTTAAGGAAGAACTTATATGGACTTAAACAAGCACCTAGGCAGTGGTACAAGAAATTTGATGCTTTTATGATAAATCAAAAGTATCGCAGGTCGGATGTAGATCATTGTGTCTATATCAGAGAGTTCTCATCAGGTAACTTCATTATCTTGTTGTTATATATAGATGACATGCTTATTGTTGGACAGAATTGTCAATTGATTAGCCAATTGAAGAATGATATGGACAAGTTCTTTGATATGAAGGACTTGAGGCCAACACAACAATTGTTAGGCATGAGAATTGTTCGTGATAGGAAGGCCAAGAAGTTGTGGTTATCATAAGAGAAATCCATTGAGAAGGTGCTTAGCAAGTTCAGCATGAAAGATGTCAAAGCAGTAAGTACACCTTTAGCAACACATTCTAAATTGGGAAATGAGCAATGTCCATCCTCAATAGATGAGAAAGAAAGAATGGAGAATGTTCCATATGCCTCCACAGTAGGGAGTCTAATGTATGCTATGGTTTGCACACACCCAGACTTGGCTTATGCAGTTGGTGTAGTTAGCAGATTCTTGTCAAATCCAGGCAAGGAACATTGGGCAGCAGTGAATTGGATCCTAAGGTATCTGAATAGTACTTTCAATTACTGTTTATGTTTTGGTGAATCTAATCTAGAGATACAAGAATTTGTTGATGCAGACATGGCAGGTGATTTGAACTCTAGGAAGTCTCTTTCTGGTTATGTCTTTACTTTTGCATGATGAGTTGTATCATGGCAGTCCAGGTTGCAAAAGTGTGTTGCTCTTTCCACTACAGAGGCAGAATATATTGCAGCAACTGAAGCTTGTAAAGAGTTGTTGTGGATGAAGAGTTTTCTTCATGATTTACGCCTTAGTCAGAAGACTTTTGTGTTGCATTGTGATAGCCAAAGCGCTATACACTTGGCGAAGAATTCGGCGTTCCACTCAAGGACCAAGCACATTGATGTCAGATATCATTGGTTCTGTGATGTGCTAGAGCAGAAACAGATTCAGTTAGAGAAGATACATACAGAGAAGAATCATGCAGAAATGATGACGAAGTTTCTCCTTAAAGAGAAGCATGACATGTGTAGAGACTTAGTTGAGATGAGTGTCTTTAAGGCAATGTATTAATTTTGTTCATTTTGCAGGTATGATCACTCTCTTGAGGCTGGAGGGGGAGTTTGTTGAGTTGGGTCCAGCCTCAATGGACCCGACCCGACCCGTCACTTAAGTGACGGGCGGGAGAAGGGGAGGGCACCCGATGGTGCCCCTCCCTCTTTACGCGTCCCTCATTGCTCTCACGTCCCTCTCTCTCCATCGTGGGGTTTCTTTTAGGGAAAAAGAAAGGACTTCTTGTGGATGCTCAAGGAAGAGGAGAAGGAGAAGGAAAAGGAGAAGAAGAAGAGGAAGGCAAGGAAGAGAAGAAGGAGAACTCGCAGCAAGGCGCGTGGGTTGATCGGCACGCCAAGAAGAAAGAGGAAAGACAAAGAAGAAAAAGAAAATGAAGGGAGTCTTCATTGGGTGATTTCTTTCTTGAATCTTTGGGGCTCTTTCTTTCATTCGCATAAGAGAGTGTTATTGTTTTCTTAAGTTCACTGTTTTTCTTAAAACAGTAGGGATATTGTTGCTCGTGTATTTGGCTCTATTTCTTGATATATAGAAAGTCTCTCTTGTCCGTGGTTTTTTACCTCATTATTAGGGGTTTTTCCACGTAAATTGGTGTCTCCTGCTTTTCTGCATTTTAGCATATATTCTGATATATATTGCTGCAACATTGGTGTTGGAAATTCGTTTTTATGCTCGCTGCCATGTGATTCCGATTTTCAGCAATTTTGTGTTGGTTTGACCTCTTTTATTGTTGTTGAGCATTCTTTTTGGGGGATACAACTATAACAATTTGGACAGACATCAACTAATGGCCTTAGCTGGAACAAGCAGCAGGGAATGTCGGGTTTGTCCGTGACTGAGGTTGGAAACCTTCAACTATTTGGGCGGGTCTATTTGAAGGTATCTTTAACTATAAAGTGATGGACTAATCCCGCAAGTCCAATCATATGACCTCATTATGCTACTTGGCATGGTTTTTGTGTATGTTTTCACTTTGCAAGTAAAAAGCACCAATCTTTACACCAAATTCATGGAAAACAGAATAGAGAAGAGCACTTATCTATACATCAAACACCCGAAAAAGAACTCCAATCTTTACAACAAATTCCCGCAAAATAGAACAAAGAAGAGCGCCAACCTGTCCCTCAAGCACTCTATTAAATCAAGTTTCTGCAAAATAGAGTGTTTGATGTTAAAAGGTTTCTTCTCTGTTCCGCGGGAGTTTGAGATAAAGATTGGTGCTCTTTTCCGTTCAATTTATGAGTGTTTGATGTAAACATTGGTACTATCTTCTATTCTGCTTTGCAGGACTTTGATGCAAAGATTGGTGGTCTTTAACTTTAAAACAATGAAGACACACAAAGACCATGCCAAGTTGCATAATGAGGTGATATGACTGGATTTACAGGATTAGTCCTCACTTTGTAATTGAAGAGACCTTCAGATAGAGTGCCCAAAGTAGCTGAAGGTTTCCAATCTTAGTCAGGCACAAACCCTGCACCCAGTGCCGCTTGTTCCAACAGGATGTATGTCCAAATCAACGAGTGTGATTTGACCTAGCAGCTAGGAGCACTAAAGAGCAGCTTTAATAGGTAACCAGACTCATCATATTTGATAGTGGAATAAATTGATTGGGTTGTGAGGTGGTTCATCATATGAGTGGGAGCAACTGATGAAAACTTCAAACACCAACTATTCTAACTAAATCATCCATTTCCTTATTTGGAAACCCAAAAAAAGAAGCATCTAAAAAAATTGTAGGACATTTCTCGAACTGTTCGTGTTTCCATTAGAAAAGCAATTTTGTCGTATAAAAAGATAAAGATGGTCTGGAGCTAAGCAAGGAAACATTATGTAAACAAACGCCTTTAAGCCTTCTACACAATCATTTATACGATATGAAAAGATGAAGGTTAAAAAAAAGGGACAAAAGACGTACAAGGCAAACTAGTTCCTCCACTTAGGGAGATAGTGAA
The DNA here is from genome assembly GCA_011799765.1 of Nymphaea thermarum. Taxonomy (NCBI): domain Eukaryota; kingdom Viridiplantae; phylum Streptophyta; class Magnoliopsida; order Nymphaeales; family Nymphaeaceae; genus Nymphaea; species Nymphaea thermarum. The sequence goes on from JAANDH010000861.1 coordinate 82,111, forward strand.
GAATATCTAATGGGCAAAATTGTGTCGGCACTGCAAGCTATATCCACAACTAAAGCACAACATTTCACAAGAGAGGTCCAAGAAACAAATCGTGTTTGTTGATTGCAGTCAATTGTGTCTTCTATAAGTGCGGATTATGATGAAGGGATAGCAGCGGCTCCGCGCGAAACCACACTGAAGCATGAAAGAGAAGGACAGGAGACAAGCTAAGAAAATGCATGTAAGACTCCGGAACTGAAAGGCTGGCCACCCTTCTTCTCTTTCTTAGTCTCTTAGTACTCTCATTCCTTTTCTTTTGGTGTGCGTGTCTTTGTGAGGAGGACAAGGCAAGTATGTATAAGTGTTTGAGAGGTTAAAAGGGTGATAAATAAAAAGATGATTTACTGAGAAGCAACTTAGTGAAACTTCATATGGGGATAACATTTCTGATCCCCAAGGAAATTACTAAGACTAGTGATTCAGATACAGGAGGCAGCTATAATCGATCAACGTATACACACGATCAGAGAGAGAAAGCAGATCTTCGGGGCACCAAAAACAAGGTTGCCTGTGGTGGTGCTTACAAGACCAACATCAGGGAATGGGATCCTACTCTCAGCAGGCGCAAGAGAGATGTCCTCTCCAGTAGCCTAATGCCAACATAAGGTCAACTAGTAAAACCAATAAACTATAAAGTATGGTCTGGCCCAACTGTTCTTTGATATCTATCTTGAATGGCGAAGGCTTTAGACACATCAAAACAATGACAACTAGTTCAACATATATTATTCAGTAGCCTAATCCATTTGTGAATGCAGAAGAGGCAGTGAAAGAGAAGAAAAAATAGGCAAAAAGGTCGGAATATTGTCCATGCGTCATTTATTCCAGTAGGGACCTAAGGTTATAGAAAAATGTATCTTGGATTTTATGTGTAGTTTTGTGTCCAGGTTCAAATCCGTATCCAATATTTGATGATAATACAACAAAGGTTCCAACGCTATTAGATATAAGTAAATGATTTTAAGATAGTCAGATATGAGTTTGCACTTAAATAATGGGTCACATGTTTCTACTCTCAACATCTAGCCACAGCCAATGGAACCCCTAGTTAACGACAGCCCCTCTGCCTGTGGGCCTGTGGCTGATCCGAATCCATCATGCCCACCGTGGGCTGCTGTTATATGGGCATGCATTTATTTTGTTAGTACCAATCTTATTCTGACTGAGCAACAATTCACCGCTCTGAAAAGACTTGAATAGCTCTCTATTGTTTTTGGCTCTGGGATCCTTGGTTGCATTGAAACCTGGGTGGAGTATCACCCATCAACTCAAGTGTCCTGCTTTGTGATTCCATTGTGTATGGTCCAAGAGAGTAGTGCATATGGGAAGCAAAAGCCAACACACCTTCTATGCACCCACTACCTGACCAGCTATGCTATATTATGCTATGGCCCTTGAGGCTCATGGCCTTTTTATTGATAGTTTTTTGTTTTTTCTAGTAAGAATTCTAATTGATAGGTAGTGGAACTCATTGGCCAAAAGAATTAGGGATTTATGGATGGAGTCGAATACGCAGTGTTCACCAAAGTATATGGCCTCCAAGCTTGTACTAGGGGACCGCTTGACTTATTGATAGCTTTTTCTCATAGCAAGAGTTCAAATTCTTCTAGGTAGTGGAATTCATAGGCTAAAAGAAAATGGATTTATGGATGGAGTCAAATATACAGTGTTCACCGAGTATATGGCCATAAATGAAAAGATTCAAACTTGTGCTAGAGGACCACTTGCTCTTATAAAAGCAATTGTAACTTCTCTGACACGGATTGCCAAGGGCACCCCTCCCCGAAAACTCTAGCCGACTCAATTCATTAACTTGTTGAACAAATAAGATGTACATGGTACCAGCTGAATTAGTTCAAGTGGCAAGCCACTTGGTTGAATTCTCGACTCTAGTTGATTTCTCTGAGATGTTTTACTATTATAGTTTGAATGAGTAGAATGAGTATTTTATCCCACTACTGAATACGTCGCTTCGGTTCAGGGTTAGAGCTTGTGTTGCATTGCAACCTATGGTGCGTTATTTGCTTCCCGTAGGCACAAGGAGAGTGTGCCTCTGCCACTCGAGCCAGTGGCCAGCTACATGCCAGTAACTGACCCAAACTGGCCATACTATAGCTCGTGGGGCTTTAGTATTGCAGCTTGGATGGATTGAGTCAAACTTTAAGAAATCGACCATGTCACACGTGTTTCTAAAATGGTTTAGGCTTCTCAGAAGGTTTTGTGAGACAAAGTTAGAGAAAACTTTCGAACGATTTCTAAGTCGGACATTGGACTCGTTAATAAAGTAGTTGAATGGCCCAAAGCCAATCTTATAATAGAACTTGGTAAGGTCTTCTCTCTAGGTGCAGGTAGTTGGCATCTTCGTAGACACGTCTATTTCATCGAGTGCCTCTATAGATAATGCGTATATAGTACGCCTTAAATTATGGTTGATGTAAGGCGCAAAAAAAAAAATTAAGTTAATTTGGATTCAGTATTTTTTTTTAAGACCCTTGACTTAATTTGAGTTCACTTGTTTGTTCTTGATAATGGTTCGGAGTAGTTAGTGTCATGAATCATGGTCTGCATATTACAAGATCCATTGAAACCTATTTCTACTTTTCCCGTTTGAATCCTGGTCTGCACCCGTGTAAAATTACGTGGCTAACTTCCTTTAGAATATTACAAATCTTTGATCAATAGACAAATGTCCATTCCACATGACCCTAAATTGAAATTTCCTATTTCAAAAGAAGAGACATCTATTGATTTAGGCAGTAAAGCTGTTACATTTGTTATATGATTATTCACATGTATTTGGTTTCTAAATCTCCGTCACATTTTCTTGCCTTTGCTAGAATATTCAAACATTCATATGGGTGGTATTTTCTTTTTATATATATGTTTTACAGTTGCAAAACATGAACCTCCTTTTGCTATCAACGGCAGCTGCCTTGGCTGTGAATCTTATTATTTATAAAAAAATTACAAGAAACTGCCACTAGTACATGCATTTTAGACCTAACAAACATGCGTTAAGTTTTCCCTACAATTTTCAAATCACTGCTTCCAAATAGAAATGTGAACTTAAATGGGTTAAGAAAAAGAAAAACACTCTCTTTCCACACAGCGAGGGAGAGCCTGTAACTCGCCTGGCCATTATTGTCCAGTTGGGGCTACTATTGATCCTTGCTCGACCATTTGCCAGATAGTGAGCATGCGCACATTGCAGTCCAGCAAGGGAGAGCCTGTAACTCGCCTGGCCATTATTTCTATATATTTTGTTTTTGAGAAGAGTAATTTTGTAAATTATCATTCAAATTTCACTTTTTCTTTATTTGGCAGCACTGTTTTGGAAATTATGGAGAAACTCAAACCCTATTCTTTATGACTAACAGCAAGGTCGTCAACAGTTAATCGCTCAAAGTAAAACAAAATTTTTCTAGTTTTTGAATACTATTTAATTTTGTATTTTTAATTGCTTAAACTTTTCTCTATTTTGGAAATAAAAAAGAGAAAGAAGGGAGAGATCAAGAGAGAGAGTGTGCTTAGTAGGCCCCACTAGATGAAAAAAAAAAACTCTAAACGCTAAACTCTAAACTCTAAACTCTAAACCCTAAACTCTAAACTCTAAATTCTAAACCCTAAACCCTAAAACCCTAAACCCTAAAACCTTAAAACCCTAAACCCTAAACCCTAAAAACTAAAACCTTAAACCCTAAACCCTAAAACCTGAACCCTAAACCCTAAACCCTAAAACCCTAAAACCCTAAACCCTAAACCCTAAAAACTAAAACCCTAAACTCTAAAACCCTAAACCCTAAAACCCTAAACTCTAAAACCCTAAACCCTCAACCCTAAAAACCCTAAACCCTAAAAACCCTAAACCCTAAAACCCTAAACCCTTAAACCCAAAACCCTAATCCATGTTTGCAGATTAAAGAAAAGCTTGTATGGTCTGAAGCAGGCACCTAGGCAGTGGTACCAGAAGTTCGAGTCATTTATGGGGGAGTATGGCTACACCAAGACTACTTCAGATCACAGCGTCTTTGTGAAGAAATTCTCATGTGATGATTTTGTCATTTTGTTGATTTATGTTGATGACATGCTTATTGTTGGTTAGAATACATCGAAAATCATGCGAGATAGGAAGTCAAAGAAGCTATGGCTATCTCAAGAGAAGTACCTTGAAAAAGCCTGTTAGCACCCCTCTTGCAGTGCATTTCAAGTTGAGCACGAAACAGAGTCCAATGACAGATTCAGAAAATGATGATATGGAGAAGATTCTCTATGCCTAAGCCACAGGTAGTCTGATGTATGCTATGGTATGTGCTAGACCTGATATTGCTCATTCAATTGGAGTTGTTAGTCGATTTGTCTCAAATCCGGAAAAGAAACACTGTGAAGCAATTAAATGAATTTTGAGATATCTTCGTGGGACTAGCAATTTTTCACTTTGTTTTAGGGTAGAAAAACCTATTCTTTTCTGCTATACAGATTCAGACATGGCAGGAGACATTGATGGGAGAAAATCTACATCTGACTATTTATTGACATATGCAGGTGGTGCAGTTTCTTGGCAATCGCGACTTCAGAAATGTGTAGCATTATCTACTACTGAAGCAGAGTTTATTGCAGCTGCAGAGGCGAGCAAGGAGCTCCTATGGATGAAGAGGTTCATGCAGGAACTTCAATTCAGTCAAGACGAGTGTGTGCTTTACTGTGACAGTCAGAGTGCTATTCTCCTTGGAAAGAATTCTACTTTTCATGCAAGGTCAAAGCATATAGATGTGAGGTATCATTGGATACGTGATGTTCTAGAGTCGAAGCAGCTTGTTCTTGATAAGATCCATACAGATGATAATCCTGCAGATATGATGAAGATTTGGGCTATACTTCATTGTTGAATCATTATTAGCATATTCGTGTCTATCCCTGTTTTATCCCAACAGTTTGCTCGCTATGAAAAACATCTCATGCACGTGGCAGGAGAAAGCGTCAACATTTTTTATGTTCTGGTTGGTTAATTGTACAACTTATCAGTGTTTGCATCCCAAAATTTTTATTGGTTTTGGAGTGCTCCAGAAAAATGAGGTTTTCTTTTGAAATAGGGAAGAAAGGGATTCGCCCGTCAGTACGAGGATCGACCGTTCCCGGCGCCTTTCGCTTTGACTTAAACATCTTTTTCATTCTATATGCGGTGTTAAAAAATATTGAAAGTTTGATGTTTCAAACTTTTGAAAAGATTTTTGAAGAGTTGCTTCAGAATATGAAATATTTTCGAAAAAACTAGAATTGAGAAAACTTTGTAAATATCATTTGAAAAACTTGAAAAATCATTTTGAAATCACTTTAGTGTTCTCTTAAGACTTTAAGTAGATTTGAGATTTTGCTCTAATTTGGTTACCACCTAGTTAGAGTTTCATCTCATATTGTTTAAGTTCTTTTGGAGAGGTGTTTGTGATCATAAGTAAAATAAAGTGGGTGAGAATGCATGGATGCATTGATCCTATATGATTGAAAGAAAAATCATTCATTCCTACCACAACATTCATCTAATGACATTCCTACCATAACATACATCTAAGATTTTTGTTTTTTTAAATATCATATATATGAAGGAAAAGTTTTTGAAAATGAATTGAGGTTGTAGACCTATCAAGCATGAATCCAATATTGGGTCATTACATGGTTTTGGTCTTAGCGAAGTCGGCAAATGAAAATTTAAAATCTTAAATGATAAGAGAAAATATTGAAAGAATGGAAAAGATGAAAGACTTGATCCCAAGAGAGATATAGAGAAAGAGAGAGAGAAAGAGATCTTGAAAATCATAAAATCAAATATTTAAAAGGAAGAGAGATACGTATTCATATACATATTTATATATACATATGTATATATGCATAGATACGTACATGAAACCTTGTGAAAATGAAGCTTAAATCAAATAGAGAAGAGAATATCATTTTAGAAAGAGAGAGGGGTTTAAAACATAATACACGTATATATATTTATATATACGCATATGAGAGTTTGTAAAAGGATATATTAAATCATAAAAAGAGAATGACAAAGAAGGATATTCATGTGCATATATATATATATATATATATAACATGTATATACACATATGTCTTCATGAGTATTAAAATCAAGAAATGAATTGAAAATAGCCGACTTCAATTTTTGATGTAGGCCGGAGGGGAACTTGGACTCATGCACGAACCTAAGTTAAATCTCCAAGGCCATATTAAAGAAATTTCTTTTGAAAATGTTTTGGAAAATATGATTCATATCTAAACATGGAATGTTATAATTCAGTTTGCTACAAGAGATATATTTCTTTCACCGTTGGGTATGGAAGAAAATCAAGCAATACTATGAGGCACTCGTTTGGGTTCCTAATGGGGTGATTAGGAAAGAAACTAGTGCAAAATGACATGCAAATGCATATTAACATGTACATATTCCGTGAAGGTTTTTCCTGAGTTGGACAAGTCCCAACCTCAAAAATCATAAGAAGAAATCTCTACCCCAAACACTCACTCTCATCGTGCATTGGGTCATATAAATGGAAGATTAGAATATCATGCATGAGCATCATTTTAAGCATGAATGATGAATGAAGACAATATATCAAGTATATTTTTGGAGATAAATGAAGATGTGGATTTTGTTCGTCTTGCTTATATTTCCGGTGCACTCAAGAGTAGCTCTTGATTACGGATCATTTGAGCTATCTTGCACGGCCAAGGAGAGATGGCAAGAGGAAAATGAAGATATGAAAAGGAAAGATTGCATGATCTAAACATGAAAATAAAAGATCATCTCATCTTCTCATGCTCCTGGTGCACTTGAGCATAGCCTCTTGACTCTAAAAATAGAGATTGAGGGTTATCTCATATGACCATGAGGAGAGGAAGAAGAGAGAAATGAGCTAATGAAAATAGAGATTTACATACCTCGGATATGAATGATATTTGTAAATGCCATGGAGAGAAGAGAAAATGAAAATAGAAATAGAAGAAGATTAAATACCTCGAATGTGATTGATATTGGAAATAAGCTCTTTCTTGAATGATCTTGGACTTACCTTGAATGAAGCTCCCAAGATGTTGAAGATGAAGCATCCAAGAGATCTTTGATGCTCCCTTGAAGAGTTGTTGTTTGATGAAACTTGCTCCAAGTTGGAGAAGAAAAGAGAAATGGAAAGAGAGAGCAAATGAAAATTTGGAATTTCAAGTGAGGAAGCACAAGAGATTCCACCATGGTTGGCCCCTCTCAAGAGAGAAGATTATGGGGTATTTATAGAGATTTTGGAGCCAAAATTTAAAATTCGAATTCAATATTTGAATTAAAGAGGGAAGAGCTTTGGAGCCAAAACCCTAAATTTGAATTTTTTTTGAATTTCACCCATTTTTCATCCGAATTTCACATAATTTTGAATTATTTTGAAAAATAAATGGTTTAAAAATGGGTATGATTGGCCATTAGGCTTATAAAAATATATTTTAAAATGGGTCTTGTCAATTCAAAAGACTAAAATCATCCTCTAAAAGGAGGTTTTTTTGTCAAAAGGATGGTCAAATGAGTCTTGTTCACCAAAAGACTAAAATCTCCCTCTAAAAGAAGTTTCTTTTGTCAAAAGGAGGGGCAAATAGGTCTTGCCCACCAAAAGATCAAAATCGCCCTTTAAAAGAAGTTTCTTTTGTCAAAAGAAGGGACAAATAAGTCTTGTCCACCAAAAGACTAAAATCACCTTCTAAAAGGAGGTTTTTTTTGTCAAAAGGAGGGGCAAATGAGTCTTGCTCTAATTTGAAAGTTGGATTTTGGATCTAACTTGAATTTGATAGTTGGATTTTGAGTTTGAAATGCTAGATCTGGATCTAAACTTGGATTTTGGATATAAACTTGGATTTAAAATTCATTTTAAAAATAATAGACCCAAAATTTTAATAACCCTGTTTTTCTGAAAAATTTGGGGTCATAACAATCAGAAAATGAATATTTTCTTGTTTAAGCTTCCAGTTGATTAATGTTATTTGGCCAACTGTTTATCTTGAGTAATTAAATTAGGTATTTGTGCATTTAAGTAGCAAAATATATGCCCTATAACTAATTCATGTATGTTTAATTTCACTGTCTTCCTTGCATACATCCTATAATAGAGTAATCTTTTTCTGGAATGTTATTTATGCGTGACTGATTAAGATTAGAGTAGCTACCATGTGAAAATCTTGTATGCCTTTTAGTAATGGAAACCTTAATTCATGCTAACAATGTCAAATTGCTTTCTTTCTAACAGTGGAAAATTTTGTGCTTATAAAGTCCAGAAATATTTCATCTACTGGTTAAATAATTGTATGCTTTCATGCAACACTATGCTTAAAGCAAGTTATGGCCATGTCCCCTGTAAATGATGGAGTTAAGGAAATATTCGAATTGCTTTGTAATCGAAGGCTTTTTCTGTTTTTTTTTTCATTTTTCGCATTAATGTCACTTTTTTTTTTTTTTTTTTGAAAAACACACCAGTGGTTCGTCTTTCACAAGATAATCACTTTATAAATGCCATAAAAGTTTCCATTAAAATTGTTAAATCGTCCTACTTTAATAGCCCCTAAAATTTACAATGGGATCTTGAAAGCTACAACTGTATCATGTTCATTCCAGCACGATCCTTGGGAATTTGGAAAGCACCTCTCCTAATATTGGACTAGCTGACGTTCAATCCAAACTTGGGTGCTGAATGTCATACCTAACAAACTTCAATATCTGATGCTAAAGTTCCTCTCTTTAAAACCAAATTAATGAGGGTCGGTAAGATTCAAATAGTGATTCCAGTATATGTTGTCGTACATGAGATGAATATTTATTCACATGCTTGAAATCGAAAGATACCTTTTATATCCATCAAATGCTATTTCATTAAAAAATATTTTCTTTCCTTTCTTGTTTTTTATTTCTTTCTTTTTCTTTCCCTCGTCTCTCTCTCTCTCTCTCTCTCCTTTTTTCTGTTGTCTAAGTCATGTGTGCTCTCTAACGCTCTCTCTCCCCTTGTCCTTTAAAAGGATGACCGGATGTAGTCCTTTCCAGCTTGTCATCCTTTTTCAAGGACCACCAGTCTGTCATCCTTGGATGACATACTTATTGCTTGAGCTACAAAAATGAAATTCTAGTTTCCTTTTTTTTTTTGTGATAATCAAAGTTCAGCCAAATTTCAGCCAAGTCACCCCTATTCATCATGGCAAGATGAAGCATATTGAGATTGACCAACACTTCATCAAAAAGAAGATCGAAGACAAGAAAATTATGCGTGGTGGTTCTGTTAATTCAAAAGATCAAGTTGCAAATCAATTCACAAAAGGACTCATAGAGAATAGATTTTGGTTCTTGAAACGCAAGTTGTCCATTATTCAAGATAATGTACAACTTGAGTCGAATGTTAGGAGTTATGTGGTATTTTGTATTCTTGTATGCTTGGATTAGGATTGCATTTCTTTATTATTTGTATTGATTGTATTCTATTTGTGTATTACAGTAAATACTCAATAAGTGTAAGGGCTTTTTTGTAATAGTTGAGTTTAAGGACAAAGCACTAATTCTAATACATTCTACATCATTAACATTCTCTCCTACTTGCTTGGACAGGTTCTGGAGTTTTCTAATCAATTCTATCTATATACTAAAGGTAGAACAAACCAAAAAAAGAAATTTGGGATATTTTTTGTAAGAAATGTATTTTGCCCCTAGGTGCCTCAGCCCAGACATTAAAGCTACTATCCAGCTCCTAGGTGCTCTTTTCACTAAAATGATAGTGACTAGGTACATTTTCTAGCTACTAACTTATAGTTCATGTCTAAGGAGATTTAAGTAGATAAGGTGTGAAGATAGTCACTTTTTAGTTATATTTTAAGTTGTATGCTCCCTGGCTTTGTTAGGTGTATTATCAAAGCATAGCCATTTTTTCCCAAAAAAAAATACAAAAGAACAAAAACATAAAGGAAATTGGGAAAAATCTTGAAAACTTTATTCAAGTAGACTTTGTGTTTACCAATCCAAACTCGACTCAACTCAGCCTGAGGAAGCTTTTGCTTGACTTGGCTAAGCTTGAGCTGAGAGCATGAAGATCGAATGTAGCCAAACTAAGTACTAGAAAAGGTTTTTCTATTTTAATAGTGTGAACGAGAAAATGTGAAGTAGAAACCTACCTTTAAAGGTAGAAGGCACCAAGTACATCGTGTTGTTTGTGATAATAAAGTGGAATGCTGTAAGTGTATGTTTTAAATGAGCTTACACAAGCCTAGGCTCGAGCTCGACCCATTAACACAAAGGGGTTCAACTTTTGACTTGAACTTCACTTATTTAATAAATGAGTTGAGATAAGCTCATTGTACGGCCCTAGTCTTCCTATCAACTTAACTTCACTTGTGATGCCAATTTAACTGTGAGATATGAAGCTATTAATACTCTGCATGTAATGATGGTAATGAGGCATTCAGATTTCTTGAGTAGTTATAAGGATCCAAAGCACAAGGAAATGCACTTTCGTTCTTGTAAAATCAAGAAGCTGCGTCTTTTTTTTTCAGCTTTTCCAAGTGGTGATTTACGTCTGGTCCCCAGGAGTTGTTTACTTTGTTATGAAGAAAACATTCTATCCAGTTCATGCTTTTTTGCCATTTAGATTATAATTAGACAACAGGATCATTTTATTTTAGTCATAGTTTCACGGAAGAAGTTGGCAAAATTTGCAAATTATAGTCTCTTTGTTGTGGCTCAGCACAAACTTCATGGGACCTGTTGATTGGAAATAATTTGGCATAAAACGCTTTGGCTGTTTTTTGTTTATTCAAGTTTTTTCTCCATTTCAGGGATGCTTAAAAAGAAGTCACCTGGACTTCTTTGGTGGAACTGTGGTCGCCGAGGGCTTATTTATGCTCTACTCTTTGGTCGACAAGGTCGAAAAGCAGAGGTAGCTGGACGAAGAAAAAGGTCTGGACCTTTTTAACTCGTGAGTCGTGATACAACACTCCACTGCCTATACTCTGCTTTTTTGTGGGCATCATCTGAAGCACACAACATTTCTCTTTGTGTAAATCACTTTTGTTTTCTTTCTGTAAAATTGTGAGCAAAAGCCACTTCCAGAGTCTCTTGGACTTCACTTTTTTCCATGTGAGAGTTTTATCTTAATGGTGAGATATCCATTTTCACTGGTTATTTATATTCTTTTGACATGCTTGTCTCATGTTTAAGTGACTTGGTCTAAAAGAGGTGACTTGGACAAAGGGAAATGAAGTGGTCAGAAAAATAATGAGTCTTTCCCATCAGTTCTCCAGATCCCACAACCAAAAACGAGGTTGACTTATCATATCCGTAGGTTAAGAGAACTCAGATTTTTAGGATGGCAAATATGCGATGGCTTTTACACCTTTTCCTGTTTATTGCTTCTGAGGCATTTCCAGTTGATGTTTACAGAATGAGACGCATAACATGTGCTGTTTGAATACTGACTAGCGTTTGTCTCTTCATCTGTGAGCTAGCACAACCTCACCTGTTCACGTCCCTTCTCAACTGGAGACTGCTAACCCAGCCAGCTTCCAATAAAACCCCACTATGAATGTGTTCCAACTCATAGTTTTGAGATATTTTTCCAAGATTTTGCAATGCTATTGAAAATTAAAAAAACGTGAAAATTTTGTGTTTTCTGGAAAAATGTGAAAGAGAAATATATCGCATGTCCCCCTTTCTCGATCGTTTCTTTTTTTACCATAATATCTTCATCGAGTCAAATTTCAACTTAAATAATTTATCATCGTTAAAGCATTACGCTTATAATTTTATTTAGTTTTAAATGTCTTATTATTTATTTATTTTATTTTCACATAACTTTTAGAATTTTTTCTTTGTTTAGATTCTAGAAGTTCAGTGAGATTTTTATGAGAATAGTAATTTTATCCGAAAAATACAAAACAAATCCTTGCTGTTAAGGAACAATTATATTTGTGACTATGTTTCCATCCAACCTCAGTCATGTTTTCTATAGTGGTTTTCATTTTAACCATTTCACTGACGTTCTGTTGTTTACATGCCACTAAGCCCTACCCGATTGACTGCTATAAGATTGTTAACATTTCACTCGAACTGGTTGCTACAGAATGACCTTTGACCTTTATTCTTGAAAAAATATTGAATTGCATCTTCGTTCTGTTTGATCACCATCCAATGGATTGCTATTGGATGGCCTTTGTTCTTGAAAAAAAATGTTGAGTTGCATCTTTGTTCTGTTTAACCAATTGATCTGCAATTATTTCCCTCTTCCACGGCCTTCTCCTAAAAGATAATGGCCTTGCTAATGAATCACAAACTACCAAGACCACTTCAAGTGTTAGAAGCCACTTCAGGGTTATAAAAGAAATAAGTTACTCTATTTTATAATTTTGATCATCTTTATTCAATCCTGACCAAATTTCGTAGTCACTACACGTTGTATGGCAAAAAACTCATCAGCACGTCTCTCTTAAGTATTCAACGCAAAAGATTTAGCGTGTGCTTGATAGGCCTAAAAACTTCAAGGGTGCATCGAATGGGTGAAACTTGGCCCAAAAAAGGCAAGGCTGTATTGATTGGGTGACACTTGGCCCTTTTGGACGACGCCTTTCCTTCACGTTGTCGTAGCAAGAAACGAAAAAAAGAAAAACGGTTGAACTTGATTTCTTAATTTTATTTCCGCCATATCTGAATGGGCACCTTTATTTGTATAAAAAATCTCAATAAAATCTTATGTGTAATCTCACCTTTATTTGCTTTAAGATGCACTGGCGGGTGAAATAGGGGCCCATTTGATGGGCGGGTGAAATTTAACGCGGTAAATTTACCCTGGTAAATTTTTCTAGAAAAATTTACAGGATGAAATTTCTCCATCTTCCAATCAGGCCATGTTTGATGGGCGGGTGAAATTTAACGTGGTAAATTTAACCTTGTTTGATGCACAGGAAGAATTTAACGTGGTAAAGTTAACCCTGTTTGATGCAGAGGAAGAATTTAACGTGGTAAATGATGTTTTTTTGTGTCTTCTCCGCCCCACGTCTTTTTTAAGCAAGTATATAACAATTTAATCGTTGTGAATCAGGAAACAACTATAGCTCACCATCTCACAGTTCAATAACGCAGAACCATTGTTCATGTTTATGCAGAAAAAACAGTAAGCCTGCAAAGAGGAAAGCAGAGACAGGGCAGGAAATCAAACGCCCAAATCTGGGACGACCTCTGCCTAATTTTGGGTCTACACCATATAAGGACAAGTTCAAAACAAGCATTCTTCATTCAATCCACAGTTAAACTTGAAAAAAGAACACAACATGAAAAATCCGACAGAAGCTTGCATAAAAAAGCTGAAACATCTAATCCACAAAAGTACATGTCCACAACAGTTAAATGAGTACGAAACCACAAAAGGGTGTGTTTTCTACTATCAAAATAAAAAAGTAAGTTTAATGAGTACATATCCAACAAAGAAAACATGTAATCACAAAACAAGTAATCCAACATTTGCGGCTGCACTTCCGTTCTTCAAACTTCGTGTCTTCTATATCTTGCTTTGTGGTCACATCTTCAATGAGTGGAGGTCTGCTTACTTGCACACCATACTTCTTCTGGACATACTCATACATGTGATTTTCAGCTAATTCTAATGAATCAAATTATTTGAAGACGGCACCCTTGTACCGATAGACTAATGGTTGGCACCGCTCCCAGCTGTCATATATGCCTCGCTCACGCCCTTCGAAAACCAAATAGTACTTTTGGCGATGCATCATCTTCGTTGTCCTGTTCAAAACAAAACAAATGTCAAACAATCAAACTAAACAAATTGTCAACGTTCATAAACAAACTTACTATTCAATTGATAATTTGTAAACATTTGAGATGATATAGCTGCTCTCAAAGCATTGTTGCTTCCTCGCTGATGTGTTTGGTTTGCAAATTCAGGTTCGCTTACGACAAAGTTATCATTCAAAGGTGCATCTTCATCCTCAAATTGTTGGGCGTTTGGATTGTGTTCAATTATGAAGTTGTGCAATACACATGTAGCAAGAACAATTTGAGCTTGTTTTCGGAATGGATACTGGACTTGCATTTTCAATATTGGAAAAAGACCTTTCAACATGCCGAAAGTTATTTCTACTGTATTTCGGAGTGATGAATGTCTATGGTTGAATAATTCTTCTTCAGTTCTAGGTGAGCGTGCTCCCCGAGTGTTAAACTCAGACATATGATAACGATGCCCTCGATAAGGTGTTAGCAAACCTTGTATGTTTGGATACCCCCCATCAGCAAGATAATATTTGCCTACAATTGAACACAATTTATTTTATACATGGATACATGCTGCTAAAAAGAATAACTTGGTTGGTGGAACTACGTACCTTCTGGAACAACAAATGGGTCTGTTTCATGATCAAGTGCACTGTACAATACTCTTGAGTCTGTTGCACTCCCTTCCCATCCAGCCAAAACGTAATGGAATCTAGTGTCTAATCCGACTACTGCCATGACGTTTTGAGAAACGAATCCTTTTCTATTGCGAAACCTTGCTTGATCTGAAGCTGGGACCCATGCAGGTATATGGGTGCCATCGATTGCTCCTAAACAATTCTATAAGACAAGGCAACTACTTAGTTATGTACTAGTTATTGTAGTTGTATGTGTCATGATGAGTTCACGATGATGAAATTACCTCAAAATATGAAAAGAATCGTTTAGAATGTCGAATATGTGCTGGCATCTCGTCATTGGACCACCGTACGTAATCCTTACCCAGTATACATATAGCTCGTAGGACTAGGCTGACATATTTACTTATTGTTTGTCCGGAATGTTGAAACGTATTTTGAACAGCACGATTCCGTTCATTATGTCCAATTGTCAAAAGCAACATAGCTACTTGTTCTTCTACGGTAATGTCACGAGCATCCTCCAACAAATTTCTATCCCTTAAAATGCTACACAATCTCATATATGTATGCACTTCCATATGGAGTAGGTCCAAACAATTTCTAGGATGACCGTGAAGCATAAGTTGGACAAAAGATGTACCAGCATCTCAAAATGGATGAACAATCCTCCTAGATGATGGTCGGTCTTTTAACCAAAAGAATATCAACACATAAACTATCCGAATGATGAAAAGCACTTGTTCATCGTCTTCATCGAACACATCAAGATCAAGAATTTCGACTAAACTGCATGTTCATATAAGGAGCTTTTATTGAATAACATAATTTCCAACATGGTTTTCAGCACAACAAACAGAACGTATTGCATGATGAGATGAAGATAAGAACGAAAATGAATTGCATGAACAACAATAATTTCATGTTGCATCACAGATCATGGAACTATATGAAAAACACACAAGAAATATTTTGCATGACATGAATTATACAAATAATTATACAAAAAAAAGAAGGGGATCTTACCTACACATCACCAAGTCTACGCGACAACCATGTCAACCGGTCTGAAGGTGGAACATTGACAAAGATCATGTCATTGGTGCTCTCTGCTAACAGGTCCATACTCATCAGTCGCGTGTGACTATCTAGTACCCCTGTGTCCACCATCTCTTGTAAAATTTCACAACATTTGACAAATTGGAACCCTCTTGAATTGTTTGTGAGGGTGTCCATATTTTGAGCTATACCATTCAACAAATTGTAATATATGTCATCATTTGTTGACCTGTTCCTTTTTTACCTACGTGAAGATGTATTGTTTGTTGGAATCTCAGTTGTAGGAGTTGTTGGTAGTGGTGATTGTAGGGGACTATCATCATTTTGCGTCTGTGCAAATGATTGTTCACTATCAAACTGCATGTACGAAGGTGATGTATGAGATGCAGGTGTACTTGGAAGTGGTTCAGTAACATCAGGTAGCACGCTATTCAATGCGACTGCATTTTGTCCAGTTGCATGAGAGTCGCCATATACCTCGGCAAACTCATCATAGTATCTCCATACTTTTGGCCCTCTGTACTTTTTCCTACTCGGATATCTCTGAAAAAATTCATGTGTTCAAATATTGGACAAATAAAGACATGTGAGACAAAACCTAACAATATGAATTGTATAACTTACCTGAATGTAGTCATTCCATACTTGGGCATCGAGCTGAATACATTTGTTAATGGGGTCATAGCCGAACCCACTTGTGTTCAACATTTCCTTCATCACTGTCAAGTTGGGTTTGGTGTACTTTAATTTGTTCTTAATTTTGTCTTTTGTGAATTCAAAACTGAATCTTTCTATCATCAATTTTTCAATAGTTGTGTATGCTTTGGGCTTCAAACCTCCACTGGATTTCATGTCAGGTATGCGTGACTGCTCTACAAGAAGCTGGACTAAGTAATCCATTTGTAGATCAGTCCACGTAAGATTTTCTCTTGAAGGACCGCTGTCTTCCATGGTAACGTTTTGTATAATTATGCTTCACAGTAACAGTTTTAACAATCTAGCATGACGAACAGTTGTACGAGAAACAAACACAAAGGAGCATCAGAAACCAAAAGAAAAAGCATAACATAGTACATGCATGAATTGTTAACAAGTTGTATGATTCAAATGAGAATGTGAAAAAAATAGCATATCTAGGAGCCTATACCCAAATACGAGCCTGTGATGATGTTGTTAGTGAATTGAGCCTATACCCAAATGAATTAGCAATTCATTTCCGCTGTAAGCTTTATTACACACATCATTTGGTTAAAGTGGGTATAAAGAGGGTATAAAGAGTTCATGTTGCTTAAAGTGAGTCAGCTGTAGGTTTACATGTAAAGAACACAGTTAGATTTAAGAAGAGAGTAAAATTTGGCGTATTCATGTTTTTATTTTTGAACAAGCTGTCCACTTTAACTACAAAAATGATAGCTAACAGGAACTCTGCATCTGAATAAACAAGCGAAAAAGAAAATATTTTTTGGATTCTTTAACACATACAAACAAATGGGAAAATAAAGAATGGATTAGCAAATGACTGTTACAGTACAGTTCTGTATGGGCAGATACTCTTAAGTAGGACTCTCAATAGTTGAATTTTGTTATTTCTATTTATGTTAGTTTGGAAATCTTTGTATTGCTTTTAAGTCAGCCTTTTGTTTACATTTATATGAACAAATGCAGAACAGACAGGTTCACCCTGATTCAAGGACGACCCAGTTTTCTGTATGGTACGTTATATAGCAGGTTGGAAGAAAATGAAACATACACGATTGGGTACGTCATGAAATGCGACCAAGATTATGATTTCCTTAGTTTGAGCACAACAAGAGTGTTGGAATTCCTGAACATGGTTGTGTTCTGAATGAGTTATATATTGTTTAGAAACTGCTGAAGCAATTCTACCCTCCTAAGCACTTACTTCTTTGAGCACAAATAAATGAATATCAGTCAAGAGTTAATGAGGGTCAGCTGATTAAATGAAGGGAGGCACGACATCTTAGCCATTAGTAGGATTGATCAGTGTTATCAAGGGGTCGCTGGCACAACAGTTGACTACTGACTAAACAAGTTGAAAGACATATTTTGGCTGGTAGTCAGCAGAGAGCACCAGTTCTTGCTCTGTCAGTGGAGCAGGATGCAGGTAGCATAGGCAGCGAGACCTAAGGCCTTGAGTTGGACTCTGGGGATCTCACTTGTGATCAATTGCATTGTGCTCTGCCCATTTGTGTGCAGGACATTTTGGCTTATCAGCAACATGCATAATTGATTGAAGTGTGTGTAGAGCGGTCCGAGGGTAAGTCCCCACATGATGCTTGCAGGATTTGTCATGCTTTTTCCTGGTCATCGCCATTAATTGGTCCTTGGAATCTTTCATCTTTGTCCTGACCTAGTACACCTTCCTCTTTTCAGGAATCAAAGAACAGGAGAACCAAACGTGGTTCATGCCACTCTCCCAAACAAAAGCACCAATCTGAAGCTAAAAATGTCTATAAAACTAAGTATGATAAATAAAATGGCTTATAAGAGAGTTGCAGAAGAACCCAAAACTGTATACTGCACGGAATCTCTGAAAGAAACCCTTAGTATGATAACTAAGATGCATAGCAGAATAAGTCCACCATCGTCAAAGGGGAATAAACAGCAACAACATAGATATGAGCAGGAAAACAGCAGATCTGCAATAATAAGGAAGAACGCCCAAAACTCGAAGAAGGATAAGCGAGAGAGATAGAGATACTCACAATAGAGGGGGACAATCAAAGAGGAAAACGCCCAAATCTCGAAGAAGGAGAAGCGAGAGAGATCTGCGTATGTCTTCCCTACCATACTGACGAATAATGAGAAAAACGCCCAAAATGTCTAGAGCAAGAGAGAAAGGGAGAAAGGGAAGAAAGCATACCGACGGAGGAGCGGTGAGGCGATGGCGGAGCGGAGATGTGAGGAGAGATGAGGAGCTGCGGAGGGTCTCTCTCTGCAGAGGGTCTTTTGAGTTCACGGTGAGCAGCGGAGAGACGAGGAGCTGCGGAGGGTCCCTTTCTGCGGAGGGTCCCTTTCTGCGGAGGGTCTTTCGGGTTCACGGTGAGAAGCGGAGAGAAGCAACTCGAGCGGTTGAAATTTCAACTGCTCTATTTACGGACAAACGGGTGAAATTTTGTGGCGTTTGATGGTTATTTTGTCGGGCGGCTGAAATTTCACCCGCCCGTACAGATTTCAACTGCCCGATGAATTTTACCCCGCCTATCAAACGGGGCCTAGGCACCGAAATCTTATGTGCAATCTCACCATTGTTTGCCTTAAGATGTACTGGCGGGTGAAATAGAGGATGATACAATATTAAAATATCTAGAGTTGATTCATTTTTATCAAACGGAGACAAAAAAAACAAAACATTGAGCTTGTTTCCAGAAAAGAGTTTCCGGAGTTTTTTTCCCATCACAAGGAGTGGGATGAAATTTCCAGGATGAAAGACCGTTACTTTATTGCATTACTTAACATTACTTTATTGTTTTAGCTGCTTCCAATGCCTCAAACGAGGGATGAAATTTCCTGGAATTAACATCTCCTTCCATCACACACGATCGAAAAGTGGAATAGGAAGCGAATTTCTCATTCATGATTCATATAGGGCGTGTTTGCTCTCCACGGCTGTATTTCTTTCGAGAATAAACAGAAAAAACGAAAACCCACCTCATCCGATGTTGGGTTTTCTCCTCCAACTCTTCAGTCCGCCCACCTATTCGTCATCACCACAGACACATCTCCGGTTGCTGGTCACAGGAAATAGGTAGATGGTTGAGAAAGAAAAAAGATGGTGGAAAGATGAGCGAAAACCAAACGTTGATTCTTCACGGATCTACTCCTTGAAATCGGATGGGGTAAGAGGGGCGCGGGGTGGCGGGGGCGCTGGGGTGTGAAAACCAAGGTAATCAACAAGCAAAGTGAAAATGAAAGGGAAAAGGAAAAAATGCAAGTTGCTTTATTTATGGTTTTTGAGTCCATCTCGATTTTCAAAACGATATCCGAATTTTCAGGAATTTCCTTGACATATTTATGTTTCAAAAATCTTGAAAACAATGTTAAGACTATAAAATATTGCAAGAATAAACTACTACTTTAAACAAAATTATAAATAATGTTTTTCATCCCGTTCCATCAAACTCAGGAATGATCCTCCCATAAACAAGAATTCATTAGAGGTTTTTAGAATAGATAATTATATTTCAGATTCCATTAATTCAACATTCTGAACGTAATGACAATTTCAAAAAGAAATTTCAGTTCCAAGTTTACAGGCAGTAGGGACTAGGGAGGGATGCAATCTAATTAGCTGCGAGAAAGAAACTCAAAAAAAGCAAGCGGAGAAGGAACGTGACATTATTAGTGCTCGCGACATATTCAGCAACTTATTATTAAGTAGGGTAAATCTATTTGGGCGTTTTGACTCTTTTGAGTATCATATAGGAGAGATTAGGGTATCGTGGTAACTGTCATCTGTAGGAAAGAAAAAGGAGAAACAAGGGAGATGGGTGCCGCTGGAGCTAGGCTCCTCTTTTCGGTTGTCTGGTTTGCTGTGCTGCTGGGGACGCTACTCCTGGTTCAGGTACACTCTCCTTGTCTTCCCCTTCCTCCTTCTCATCGTTGCCAAACATTCTCGGCTCCTTCGATGCCTCTACTTGTTTTCTCTTTGAGTTCAAGCTCGACAATCTCGGCACCTTTCATGGTTACTTTCTGGCGTTTGCCTAGCGATACTGAATTCATGTGCCGTGCCCTCTTTCTCCGTTTAGTTTGATCTACGCTTGGTTAGGGCTTTCGTGATGGAGATTTGCTATAGCCACATGTAAACGGAAAACGGATTTCAATTGTGGGCAATTTACCTCATGTTTCTTCTTTCCGTTGTGTTGGTCATCTCTCTTTCTTCTCTTACCCTCTCTCTTTTTTTTTTCTCCGCATCCTTTAATCGGTCGCATCGATTGGACGGTATCTGTTGTCGAGTCTGCAAATCCCATTTCAGCCTGTATTATTATGTTTAAGCAGTTCATATTTCGTACTGCCGAATAATCAACTCTTACGAGTCTCCTTACTAGATTTACCCGTGCAGTTTCTTATTCTTTTGTTTTTGGAGCAACTTGGAGGCCATGCAATTCTTTTCCAGGTTCGGACATTCGGTCGTCCTTCGTGCTGCAGGCACCTGCTGCGTTTATGTCCTCACAATTTAGATCCTTGTTTTATTGTTTGCAGTTTCTCTAGCAGCTGCAAAGACGGTTTAATTTAGAAACTTTACGTGGTTCTTTCTGTTCTTTTGTTAATGCTACTGTATTTTACCAGTCTTCTCAACATTTTTCAGCATCCATGATAGGTTTTGACCCTTCTTCCATGTAGTGCACGCCTTTCATTGGTTTTCTATTGTCATTAAGATTCTTTGCCATCATTGATCGAGGGGTGTATTTGTGGAGCTTAAACTCTTCAACACCTTGCACATATGTCTAAGAACAGCATACAACATTTCTGTAGTGCATAAAATTGTATGTCCAATTTTAAAACTCAAGGTGCTGTTAGCCTGTCGATTTTCTCCGAGAAAAGCCATCTTCCTGTGGATTTTCCCACAAATACAGAGCCATTAGATGTGGCAATTTTGAGCTTGGGAAAGCAATTAGTTTTTTGTCTCTTTGTATGTGGATCTTGAAAAATTGTTTGTGTCTCTGCGAAAAGCCATCTTCCTGTGGATTTTCCCACAAATACAGAGCCATTAGATGTGGCGATTTTGAGCTTGGGAAAGCAATTAGTTTTTTGTCTATTTGGTATCTGGATCTTGAGAAAATGTGTGTGCAGAAAAATAGTGGGATGTTAAGCCTATTCTGCAGCAAAAAAGAGAGTTGCTAAAAAGGGTGTTTAGATGCTCAACTATTGTTTCCAAGTTTCCAACACCTAACTGAAGAGGTAGGTTTTCTGGATAGAATGTTGGGATCCACCAGACAGGCTAGCCATGGCTGGGAACCAGAATGCACAAACATTCTGGAAATAACATCATTGCATAAGAGAGCTATTGTGACTAAACTAGTGAGTCTCAACCCAGACAGTATTGATCAAGAAAGAATTATATATTTGTCATGATTTTCTTTTCTTTATTTGATTTGGAATCTGTACAAATTCATTGGTTGCTTACTTGCTTACAGTTCATGTTCAATGTTGTATGCTTGCGTAGGAAAGAGGATCCGCGAGAAAGAGCAAGGTGGTGGGTGTATCTATCATTTTTTAAGCAAAGCGGCAGGCCTAAGCGCTTTGCCATCGGACCAAGTAAGAAGCCTTTTCGGCTCACTATTTTGGGCCTTGCCTCATGTGCACGTTTAGGGGACGCCGTTTGGATTGGCGGAAACGCGATAACTGAGATTTACGACATCCAATCCATACCTGTTCTGAATCCTGAACATTCAGGCTGCGGAATTAGAGAGGAGAAATTCACAAGAAGCAAAAGAAGAGAAAAGCAAACCTAAAACAAAGGAAATTTGCTTTGACAAACAAACACGCTCTCCCTCCTGCCCTTTGCAGTCAGCAGAGGGAGAGAGAGAGAGGCCATCAGCAGCCACCACCCGGAGAAGTGAAGGAAGATCGCCGACCGCCTCACCATCTGCAAATCTACCAGTCTAAGGGGAGGCGACAAATGACCATGCTCTCTTACCCTTTCGTCCTTTCCTTTGCTCTTCTCCTGTCGGTGCCCGTCCTCTTCCTGGTGGTCGCCCCCCGAGTCCTTCCCACCAAGCCGCCACCCGTTTTTATCACATTGCCTGACGAGCTGGAGGACCTTGCCCTCTTCCAACGTGCTGCGTCGGCGTCTGCAACGACGGCCACCCACCATCAACAGCGGCAGCAGGTCCTTCCTCCACCGGCGACGCCCAAGATCGCCTTCCTCTTCCTCACCAACTCCGACCTGTATTTCGCCCCACTGTGGGAGCGCTTCTTTCAGGGAAACCAGCGGCTGTACAACATTTACGTCCACGCCGACCCTTCCCGCCATCTCAACCCGCCAGGCGGTGTCTTCCGGGGACGATTCATTCCGGGGAAGCGAACGGAGCGTTCCTCTCCTACACTTGTCTCCGCCGCTCGCCGGCTCCTCGCTGCTGCACTCATAGACGACGAATCCAACGCCTTCTTCGCCCTCGTCTCCCAGCACTGCATCCCCTTGCATTCTTTCCGCTTCATCTACTGCTCTCTCTTCTCTCCTCCTTCTTCCCGTTCCCCTTCAAATCGGTTTATGAGCTTCATTGAGATCCTGGACGACGAGCCTGGGCTGTGGGCGAGGTATACGGCAAGGGGAGGGGACGTGATGATGCCTGAGGTGCCCTTTTCTAGCTTCAGAGTGGGCTCGCAATTCTTCATCCTGACGAGGGAACACTCACTGTTAGTGATCAAGGACCGGCAGCTTTGGCGCAAGTTCCGACTACCCTGCCTGAGGGTACAGTCGTGCTACCCGGAGGAGCACTACTTCCCAACCTTGCTCAACATGGAGGACCCCTCAGGGTGCCATCCGTTCACCCTCACCCACGTCAATTGGACGGGCAGCGCCGGGGGCCACCCCCACACCTACGGTGTCGACGAAGTCAGGCCCTCCCTCATCCGCCGTCTCCGCGCTTCCAACGCCACCGGCTTCTCCAACTTCTTCGCCCGCAAATTTTCCCCAGATTGCATCAACCCGTTGCTCAAGCTCGCTGACTCTTTCATATTCCAGGATTAGTCCCCCAGGATGATGAGGATAGAAAAACACACACACACACTCTCTCTCTCTCTCGTCGACGCTAATGCTCGATTGATGAAGAAGAGGAGGGCTTGGATGGTGGTCTTTTGACCTGGAGTCGTCTGTGTTCCGACCGTCTGTCTCCTTTACCTTGTCTTCCTCTTCTTACTGGTGGTTGCTGCTGATAGATGCATATAAAATTTCAGATTGTGGATACGTGTTTGTTTCCTAACCTTGGTCCTCATCCCCATCGTCTCCACGGTCTTCCCTCTTTTCTGTTGCGGGCGAATTATTCCGCTTTACTTTCAGTTTCACCTACTAATGGATGGTTTGTGCATGTGTACGTTAGTGGGCTCATTCCCTTCCCTGTAACTATTTTGGTTTTCTATATCTTGCCTGTTAACCAGCTATATAGGGGTTTTGGTTTTCCTCGTTCCATTCTCAGGATAGTCTTCACGGCGGCCTGACCGCTGCCTCCACGGCGTGGTTGTGAGTTGTGCCCGAACAGATATCGTCAATCATCTTGGCGTCTTTATTCTTGAAAAAAATGTTGAGTTGCATCTTTGTTCTGCTTGACCAATTGATCTGCAACTAGTTCCCTCTTCCACGGCCTTGATCCACAAACTACCGCCAGTTATAAAAGAAATAAGTTACTCTATTTTACAATTTTGATCATCTTTATTCAATCGTGACCAAATTTCGTAGCCACTACACGTTGTATGGCAAAAAACTCATCAGCACTTCTCTCTTAAGTATTCAACGCAAAAGATTTAGCGTGCTTGATAGGCCTAAAAACTTCAAGGGTGCATCGAATGGGTGACACTTGGCCCTTTTGGACGACGCCTTTCCTTCACGTTGTCGACTTGTCGTAGCAAGAAACGAAAAAAAAGAAAAACGGTTGAACTTGATTTCTTAATTTTCTTTCCGCCGTATCTGAATGGGCACCTTTATTTTTATAAAAAATCTCAATAAAATCTTATGTGCAATCTCACCATTGTTTGCCTTAAGATGTACTGGCGGGTGAAATAGAGGATGATACAATATTAAAATATCTACAGTTGATTCATTTTTATCAAACGGAGACAAAAAAAAAAACAAAACATTGAGCTTGTTTCCAGAAAAGAGTTTCCGGAGTTTTTTTCCCATCACAAGGAGTGGGATGAAATTTCCAGGATGAAAGACCGTTACTTTATTGCATTACTTAACATTACTTTATTGTTTTAGCTGCTTCCAATGCCTCAAACGAGGGATGAAATTTCCTGGAATTAACATCTCCTTCCATCACACACGCTCGAAAAGTGGAATAGGAAGCGAATTTCTCATTCATGATTCATATAGGGCGTGTTTGCTCTCCACGGCTGTATTTCTTTCGAGAATAAACAGAAGAAACGAAAACCCACCTCATCCGATGTTGGGTTTTCTCCTCCAACGCTTCAGTGATGCCGCCCACCTATTCGTCATCACCACAGACACATCTCCGGTTGCTGGTCAGAGGAAATAGGTAGATGGATAAGAAAGAAAAAAAGATGGTGGAAAGATGAGAGAAAACCAAACGTTGATTCTTCACGGAATCACGGATCTGGAAAAGGAAAAGGGAAAAATCCAAATTGCTTTATTTATGGTTTTTGAGTCCATCTCGATTTTCAAAATGATATCCGAATTTTCTGGAATTCCTTGACATACCGCATATGTTTCAAAAATCTTGAAAACAATATTAAGTCTAAAATATTGCAAGAATAAGCTAGTACTTTAGACAAAATTATAAATAATGTTTTTCATTCCCGTTCCATCAAACTCAGAAATGATCCTCCAATAAACAAGAATTCATTAGAGGCTTTTTTAATCGATAGTTATATTTCAGATTCCAGTAATTCAACATTCTGAACCGTAATGACAATTTCAAAAAGAAATTTCAGTTCCAAGTTTACAGGCAGTAGGGACTGGGAAGGATGCAATATAATTAGCTGCGAGAAAGAAACTCAAAAAAGCAAGCGGAAACGTGACATTATCAGTGCTCGCGACATAATGTTCAGCAACTTATTATTAAGTAGGGTAAATCTATTTGGGCGTTTTGAGTATCATATAGGAGAGATTAGGGTATCGTGGTAACTGTCGTCTGTAGGAAAGAAAGAGGAGAAACAAGGGAGATGGGTGCCGCTGCAGCTAGGCTCCTCTTTTCGGTTGTCTGGTTTGCTGTTCTGCTGGGGATGCTACTCCTGGTTCAGGTACACTCTCCTTGTCTTCCCCTTCCTCCTTCTCATCGTTGCCAAACATTCTCAGCTCCTTCGATGCCTCTACTTGTTTTCTCTTTGAGTTCAAGCTCGACAATCTCGGCACCTTTCATGGTTACTTTCTGGTGTTTGCCTAGTGATACTGAATTAATGTGCCGTACCCTCTTTCTCCGTTTAGTTTGATCTACGCTTGGTTAGGGCTTTCGTGATGGAGATTTGCTATAGCCACATGTAAACGGAAAACGGATTTCAATTGTGGGCAATTTACCTCATGTTTCTTCTTTCCGTTGTGTTGGTCATCTCTCTTTCTTCTCTTACCCTCTCTCTTTTTTTTTTCTCCGCATCCTTTAATCGGTCGCATCGATTGGACGGTATCTGTTGTGGAGTATGCAAATCCCATTTCAGCCTGTATTATTATGTTTAAGCAGTTCATATTTCGTACTGCCGAATAATCAACTCTTACGAGTCTCCTTACTAGATTTACCCGTGCAGTTTCTTATTCTTTTGTTTTTGGAGCAACTTGGAGGCCATGCAATTCTTTTCCAGGTTCGGACATTCGGTCGTCCTTCATGCTGCAGGCACCTGCTGCGTTTATGTCCTCACAATTTAGATCCTTGTTTTATTGTTTGCAGTTTCTCTAGCAGCTGCAAAGACGGTTTAATTTAGAAACTTTACGTGGTTCTTTCTGTTCTTTTGTTAATGCTACTGTATTTTACTAGTCTTCTCAACATTTTTCAGCATCCATGATAGGTTTTGATTTCCCCTTCTTCCATGTAGTGCACGCCTTTCATTGGTTTTCTATTGTCATTAAGATTCTTTGCCATCAATGATCGAGGGGTGTATTTGTGGAGCTTAAATTTTCAATACCTTGCACATATGTCTAAGAATAGCGTACAACATTTCTGTAGTGCATAAAATTGTATGTCCAATTTTAAAAGTTAAAACTCAAGGAGCTGTGAGCCTGTCGATTTTCTCTTAGAAAAGCCATCTTCCTGTGGATTTTCCCACAAATACAGGATTACAGGGCTATCAGATGTCGCAATTTTGATGTTGGGAAAGCAAGTAGTTTTTTGTCTCTTTGGTATCTGGATCTTGAAAAATGTTTGTGCAGAAAAATAGTGGGATGTTAAGCCTATTCTGCAGCAAAAAAAGAGAGTTGCTAAGAAGGGTGTGTAGATTCTCAACTAATGTTTCCAACACCTAACTGAAGAGGTATGTTTTCTGGAAAGAATGTGGGGATCCACTGAACCAGAATGCACAAACATTCTGGAAATAACATCATTGCATAATAGAGCTATTGTGGCTAAACTAGTGAGTCTTAACCCACTAGACAGTAGTGATCAAGAAAGAAATATATATTTGTCATGATTTTCTTTTCTTTATTTGATTTGGAATCTTTATAAATCCATTGGTTGCTTACAGTTCATGTTCAATGTTGTAGTCTCTTTTTTCATGTTTTAAAGTTGCTAGAAAAATATCTATTGGTTTTCTCTTTGTATCCATGACTTGGCTTAATACCCTTGCCAAATGATCATGCTAATATCTGTTTTGGTGGTGCTCAAATTTTCTTTCATTCAAATGCACAAAGAGAAATCATGAAAATATGGTAGATTTCTTAGGCTGTCAATTACATTATCATCGGTAATTTTTTTTTTCTTCAGTTGATGTCATTTTTTGAGTAAATAAAAATACTATATATACCAGGTTGGCTAGTTTGGCATTCATCCTACATCAAATCTAGAAAATAGCAACACCTAGAGAATCAAAATTTGAATGGAAGAAGAAAAATTCAAGGTTCCAATTTCATATGTTTGATGGCCTGAAGTTTTAACTCCAGAAATAAAAATGAGCCGTTTGATGATAGAATCAATGTTGTACGTATCGTACGATACGGCCCCATATCGTACGATACGTATCGTCGCGTTTCAAAAATGCGATACGATACACCACCTGTACCGTACGGTTACGACACAGGCACCATATCGTACGATACGTTACAATATGATTACGATACGTTACCATACATTACGATATGGTAATTTTAGCTGATTTTTTATTATTTTTTGAGATTTTTTTATATTTTTTCTGATTATTTTTTTAACAAAAAAATACGATATGGTTACGATACATTACGATATTTTACGATACAATGTATCTTAAATCCAGACCGATACGGCTTATGATACGCTTTTTACAACATTGGATAGAATCATTAAAACATTGGAGTGATAAATGCTATCCTTGGAACTAAGGGGCCTATGAAAACCATCAAAGGGCCTGCAAGCATAAGCTGCATAACATAGTGAAAAGGAAGATGAAAAGATGTCGTTATGGAAACCTTTCTATTGATATGAAAACAACTAAATGAAGAAGAAATATATGAATCCTTAATGGGGTCAGGTGTTATAAGCCCTTAAAGATTTCTAGCAATCTTCAATATGGGATTATCTTCTATTAATGGGGGTGTTATATTCTAGACCCTTAAGACAGATGTCTATTCCACCCTATGTCACATAGGCATGGGTACGGGTGCCGGTGTAGGTGCTAGCACGGATACTATTTTAAAAAACTTGGATATGGGGGTGTGTATATATATATATATATATATATATATATATATATATATATATATATATATATATATATTTATATAACACATAAAATAATATTCAAACAAAATAACACATTCATAATTCAAAATTTATAGATTCTAAAGAAGAAACCATTGAACAAAATATGAAAACGCAGCTCTGTATGTGTTTCCTGAGTGTAAATGGTGTAAATAACAAAACTGAAATCCTAAATTTTGGATAGGAAATGACTCGGTCAACTTTGACCAAGTCCCAGATCAGACGGATACAGTCCTAGGTATGTTGTCTGTATCTAATATTGTTTTACCAGTACCCAAAAAGTACCCAGGAGGGCAGTACCAGCACCAGTACCGGTGTCGTACTTGACTGGTATAGGTATGCTGCTTTTACAGCAGTACCCATGTGGCAAAGATTCCAGCCCCTTAAGGCACACATGTTCGCACTTATAGGACCAAGGTCCGAGTGTTAAACTATGTTCTAATACCAACTGTAATGCTCAGCCTACTTTTGCACCAGCTTGGACTATGAGATTGGTGGACCCTTCTAGCAACTTTGGTTGTAATCTAAAAAAGCTAGGAACCAAGACTAGTGTCGTACATATTGTATGATTCATATCATATTTATTAAGAAATATGATATGATATGCCACCTGTATCTTAAAAGGGCAGTGTATGGCAGCGACGTGAAGGTATGAGCATCCTTTTTCTAGAGTGGGATTTAAAACCCTTTCCTTCCTTCATTTGTAAGCATTTTTAGGAGTTGAAAAAGTAGGTTCTTTTGTTTCAAGGAGAAGTCATAGATTTGAGGGAGAAATTGTCCATTTGAAAGAGAGCCTGGATATGTCTTAGAAGATACTTAATTTGAAGAAGATGATGCAAATGACAATGAGAAATGAAAATGAACATGATGCATGATCATGATTATATTTGCATTTCTTATTTGCAATGAACAATTTCATCATATGATGTTAACCTTATTTCTTGATGTGTTATAGCTTATGGCATTAGATTATGTTATGTTAAATACTTAAATTGATGAATGCTCATAACTATATAAGCTTATATTTATGTATGGCATGTTTTTATAGAGAAATTATTTTCTTGATTTTTCCTGACCTTTTTATTAATTTTTTACTTTGAATTAAAAAATAAATTTACAATGTGTTGAGATACATTATGATATGGCTTATTATTAGCCCGAACTAATGCGGGTTACAATACACACTTTACAACATTAACTAGGACAACTTAATCACTTAACTAACCCGCTTATATGCCCTTGAATTTTTCGAACCAATGTTATCTATATTTCAATCATACGATACGTATCGTAACTATGCGATACACTTACGGTGCACTATACACTCTTGTATTCTAAGCGTATGATCGTTCGATAGAGGAGACTACTGCCCCATATCATACAATATGTGTAAAAAAGCAAAAAGGGACCTGAGGCTCCTTTTGTGTGTGTATTTTTAAATGACATCCCCTCTCCTTTCCTTTTTCTAAACTTTCTAAAAGCTGTGGGAGGGAAAGGTTTTTGCTAGTTTCCACAAAAATCAGCTAGAAATCATTGATTGGGAGAATAACTTGTCGGTGGAGAAGGTTTTTCTTGGCGGGAGGGCTTGGAAAAAGAGGGATTTTAGGTTTCTAACACAGAAGAGGTAAACAATGCTCATTTTCACCATTGAGTCGTTGATTTATCTTGTTTTGTGAAGTATGACGAATCTTGCATCGGAATCTATGTAACATGGGTACGCCCCCAAAGGGGGCGTACCCTACCGGTACCGGTACCCGGTCAACGTACCGGGGACCGTACCCGTCCAAAAATGGACACGGTCAACATTGACCGGGTCCATTTTTGTCCAATTTTTTTTTAACTTTTTATTACATTTTAACGTGAAAGTTAAGTGTAATTTTTGCATCGGAATGGTGTCCAAAGGTGGATCCCAAAGATCGGTTAAAAGTTAAGTGTAATTTTTGTAAGCAAATGATATTAGGAAGGATCTTTTGCTTTAAGCTCCATATAGTTGGGACACACCATAACGTGACTTAGTGCACTGGTTCCCCAAAGAACCCATTGCTGCCATATGTCAAATGTCAACGTATGGAACTTATTAATGTCGTGAAGACAAATAGAATTGAGAAAGAAATGAATGAAGCTGAGGCAATATATGGAGAGCCCTATGAAAAGGAAGGAAGCCTTGGTGAAGATGTTGAGGTCAAAGAAGAGGATGTTGGTGTTAGCTTGGGAACATATAAAGGGAGAGGCATCATGCATAAAGACAGTTCTTCAACTTCAGGTAGAAATAGAAGTGGTGCAAGTGAAGGTACAAGTACAAATTTATGATAACATGGCAATATCCATGGCCATATTGGTGGAACTGGTGGTAGAATACCTACTGGGTGGTTAAGTATTGGATCCAGCTCAATCAATTTTTTCTTTCCACTTATATTACTGTAGGTACGCAACGTGAGATTCGTAACCATGTGTTCAAAGGACATGTCGATGCTGCATATAATACCATCATTGTCACATATTTCATGTACAGGTATTATATGACAAGTTATTTCTCAGGTATAATATGGTAAAATTATATATTTTAGGAAAATCTCGGGAAATTTTTTAATAAATTAAAAAATCGTAAAAATTAAGTAAAAGTAAAATAAATAAAAAATTAATAATAAGACATTAAAAATTATTAGATAAAATCATAAACATGATAATTGATAGGATGTTGGTGAAAAATAGTACATTAAAAGAAAATAATATCCATATATAGGATTGACAAAATAATAAATTTGGTTGGTCCCCATGCTAGACCCAGTTTACTCAGCCGCATGATATGAAGGCTGAGTTAATGAAGGAGTTAATGCTATGGGTTAGGGTTTCGTAGGAGGAGCTGGGTCTCTCTCTTTCTCTTCTTTACTGCATCTAATTTTCTGTAAACCATCTCTCTCTCCTCTTTATTACACACCTTTTCTTTATTATGTTTAATTTTCTGGTTAATCACCTCTCTGTCTTGTTTAATACATTTAAAACATAGAAACTCACGGTTTGGCTGAACACGTAAAAATAAAAAATCCAACATCCAATAAAAAAATGCAAAAAAGACGTGAAAAAAAACCTCTCTTTCACGTTTTCTTTTTGGTCTTTTAAAAAAAAAACGTGTTTTATTGACGTTTTATATGGCTGAGTTATATTTAATGTGTTTATTGCATTTTTTTGAATAAAACACGATATTTGTAACAGTGTATCATAGGGAGATGGTCCTATGATGCATGCATTCTTCTTAATGCAGCCAACTTTTTTCATTTTCAGCCTATAGCTGATGTGATCGCTTCTATAGGCCGAGGGTGTCCTCTTATCATAAAGTTGTGAGGTAAATTTTTTTATAATGCAATTAGAGATGTTAGGACGTATTGCGATGAACTAAAAATGAGTTGGAAAAAACACAGGATTAATAGTGTGGCGGACAGGTTGCCAGTGAAATGTTAGCAGCACGATATAGGACATTCTATTGGAGCCCATGTGCTGCTCATTGTGAAAGACATGTAGTGCATTGGATGTCAAAGAAATTGGAGTGCATTTCAGCACATCCACAGTAAGAAGAGACATAGGCTAGAACATAAAAGTTTGAATGGCATTGTCTTCGCTCGATATAATATGAAGTTGAGACGAAGGTAAATTAAATACATTTGTTATGCAAAATTGCAAATTATGATATATATTTTAACAATTTGTTAATTTTTTATCTTGTTGCACTTTAGAGTCTTTAGGTAATTAGAAGCCACATCTGCGAGGAAGCATCACACTCAGTTTGATGCCATCAGCCTAGACAAGTTTATTGTATTAGATTCTCTATGATACTTGATGAGGATGATCTTGATTTTCTAAACATTGAAGGTGTGACATTGCTTTTTGAAGAATGAGAGTGATGGAATGTTGATGATGGCATTCCATTAGAAGGGATGAAAACAATTAATGAAGAAAATGATAATGAAGATGAAAATGAAGATGATGATGACGACGACGATGATTATCATTGAATGATGATAATTATATGTTATGAACTTATGAATTGTGATGTACTCTAAGTCTATGATTCTACAACACTTGCAAGTTTCAACTTAAGATGCATGCCTATTATGTTATTCTTGATATCTGATTTCTTATTTTTTAATATGTTGATATATTATGGCTTATGAGTGGTGGATCATGAATGTTCTTTATGTATGATGAGTTTCTTAATATGGAATACAATTTTCTTGATTTTTTTTTTTTGTTTTTTCTATTTTCTAGATTTTTAATATTTTTATGAATTAAAAATTTAATTTTACGATATGGTACGTTACATTCGTGATACGTTACGATACGGTAAATAGGTCAGCCGGACTTATACATAGTCCGATAGCTATGTCACCCGCACGGTACTGATACGGTACCGGTACGCTCGTGGGTACGCCTTTAATACGGTCAACGCAGTACCGGGTATGGTCAATGTACCCAGGTTCAATTTCGTCCAATATCAGATTCGGTCATATTTGACCGAGTCCATAGTTGTCCATTTTTTATTTTAACGATTTTAAGTTTTTAAGGTTTTAAACATCATCTAACGTTAAACTAGTTGAAAACCCTGAACCCCTGCGACGTTTCTTCCTCCTTCGACGCATTTCTCACTGACTGCGGCAATCTCTCTGGCGACTACAATGGACGAACGGCGGCGACCGGTGACGGCAGGTGGCGATCGGCGATGGCAGATGATCTCCAGCGACGGCAGGCGGCGTTGGCGACGTATTTGTTTATTTTTTGCGAATCCTCTTGACTGACGCTTGTGTTGTCGACGGTCAGCGGCAACTTGTTCCTCCGGCGGCGATTACAACCATACATTCGGTAGTTTTTGCGGTAGCTTTGTCTGGTTCTTCAAATCCCATCTTACAGTCCCTTTCTTTGTTTTATTAATCTATTGTGTGTCGTTTTGATTTCGTTTTTACGTTTTTTCGTTTTCTTGTTGTTCGTTTAAAATTTTTAACGATGCATCTTAATTTGGTTTGTCTTCTCAATAAGTGAATGTTCCATTGACTGTTTTTATTTGTTTTTTGTTTCTGTTTTCTTGGTTTCGGTGGTCAAGCCACTCAAGGCTTATGAGTGCTGCTAAGCCTGCTATAAATACAGTTAGAACAGAAAAATAGCATTATAGGCTATAATCAATAATGCTACATTTCTGTTCAAACAGTTATGTTTTTTTTATCATTAAAATGATCAAATCAATAATTTTTTATATATATAAATGGCCACGTGTGTACGGCCGTACCGCCGGACCCAAATTTTTTTAAAATGGTTCGTACCCGCACCGGTACCCGTACTTGTACCTATGTGACATAGTACGCCAGTGATAACATTGTTTCAATTTTCAAACAATCTTCAATACAAAACTTAAATGGCTCATACAGGGGTTGTATCCTTGTCGAGATTTTCAAATCCTTTTTAGTAATTATTTGAACTTATCATCAACTATGCTTTACGTGCTTGCCTTTTTTCTATGTGGATTAAAGATGTTTTTGCTGTGATGGTTGCTGTTATTTTCCCCTTCATGATGCACCCACCTCCTGTAAGCATTTTGAATCTTGGTTCGAAGGTTTACTTTCAATATCTATTTATTGGCTATAATATTTGTTTAGTAAATATAATTGTGAAAATTTCAGGGGAAAGAGGACTTGAAACAAGTAACTCACAAAGTTTACTTCGATGTGGAGATTGATGGCAAGCCTGCAGGTACATTTTTTGATGGCATTGTTGATCATCTTAAGCTCATGTTTAAACATGGTCTTGATCGAGGGGAATTATAGTAAAGTTCAACATCCATTCAGTACCTTAACTGCACAAGCCTGTCCTTGCATATCTGAATTGTGCTTGCTAATTCCTTTGGCAATTAATGTTTAAAACTTGTTTTAGCCTTTTAGGTGTCATCTTTTACAAGTATACCGATGGAAAATAACTTGATAATCTTTTCTATATTGACTAATGTATAGTACATGCTGCTTGTGTCTACTCTGGAGTTTATCTGTATATTTGATTTGTAGCACATGCAGAGAAATTTGTAATAGCTTCCTTTTAGTATACATCATGTGACCATAGTTATTGGTATCCTTAGGAGATTGATCATGGAGAAATTGCAGGGAGTACCAATATGCCCATGGGGATGGTAAGGAAATACTTTCTTGGTTGAAGAGCTTCTCTAATGCATTCACTTTGATGAATGGAGGATTAAGAGTATTTGCTCTTTGGAGACGGGGGAAACACTAACAGCTGACTTGAGAAATACACTGAACACTTGCAGCATTGGTGAAGAGGTTGTAATCTTGAAGAAGCTGCTTAGGCTCACTTTTAGCAGGATTCTATATACAGGCGTGACGGTATTTCTAGGAAAAGGTTTTCCAGTGAAGGAAATTATACCATGATAAACATTGAAAGGAAGACAAGAAAATAGAAAAGGACTCGTGATACCTTAACTGGTAAGGTCAAAGTACTTTCACCATGGTTGGAAATTGGAATGTGGTCTCTAAGAATGTCTTCCTTGTCTCTAAATTGTTGAAAAGGAAAGAAGCAGACAGTTATTGCAAGTTCTATTTTGCTGGCAACGTCCCCAATATTATAGACATTAAAAGATTTAGAAGTTATTATTTAGATTTCCTTCTCCCCCTGAATGCCTTATTTCTTGTCGAATGAATACCTATTTATTCGTAGTTTTTCATTGACCTATTAATCTTCTCAATGCTCTGCATGTGTTTCATGTTTGAGGCAGTCTATGTTGCATATGTTACTTTATTTTTATTTCACATTCTATTAGCTATTATTTATGCGTATCTTGTGTATGCCCTTTTGCTTCTCTACATTTTCAAAAGGAAAAGAAGCACACAAGTGCTCAAGCTCAACTTTGCCAAGGACATCCCTTCATAGTGTAGCCATTTAAAGTTATACAAATTATTTTAGACTTCCTTTTCCCCATGAATGTCCTGTTTGCCGTTACTGACTGCCCTATCTATGATGTTCTGTATGCGATTCAAGTTCTGGCAGTTTAATGTGTAGCTGTGTCCTATATTTCATTTCATGGGCAGTTTAATTTGTAACTATGTCACTTTTTTATTTCACATTCTGTTTGCTCTTTTTTATGACTTATATTGTGTATGACATTCATATCTTGAGACAGTGTTTTGAAGTTGTGTGAGAAACATGACTCATACCTTGATTTTACAATCTTCTTATGTATGACATATCTTGTGATTTTTAGGTCGTGTTGTTATGGGTCTTTTTGGTAAAGCTGTGCCCAAAACTGCAGGTAAGCCTAATCTAGAAACCCCTGTTAGGTTGCATCTGGTGGTCATCTTTTTGTTCTCAAAAGAATGTCTAACAGTTGTTTTCTGAACTCTTAACTACACAGAAAACTTTCGAGCTCTTTGCACAGGTATGTTGGTGTTTGCCACCCTTCCTTGTTTTTCCTTTTCCACGGTGAGGTGGTTCTTTGGTGCACATTTTTTTTTAGTATCAAGATAACAAATTGGAAAAAGCCATTGTCACAAATATCGTTTTTGGGTATAAAACGGCGATGTTTTTCTTGGGTATAATACGGCAAAGTTGCTGTTTTCAGAGAATTTTAAAAAAGTTAAAAAAATAAAAGTAAAATGTTAAAATAAAAATATGGTAAGTAAAAAATTGTAAAGAACGTGAAAAAATACAAAAAACAAAAAAACGACGGGAATAAAACACATTTTTTTCATTTATTTTTTTTCGAAACATGTTTCTTTTCCTTTTTTTGGTTGACTTGATTTTAACTTTTTTCTCGCATTTTTTTAGAATAAAATGTTTTTTCTGTTACAATGGAAAAAAAAAATTCCTTCATGGCAAATCTTTTTTTGATCCTCTTACTGACTCTTTCTGAAATAATTGTAGTTGGCCCTTTGTAGGTAGGATATGGCTAGGACATGGTAGATATTTTTTTCTACTTTTTGGTATATTTTGATTTTTTTTTGGTAATATATATTTTATAATATAAACAATGAATATGTGTGTTTTTGCTGAAAATGTTATTGTTGCTATTTGTGTGTGTGTGTGTGTGTGCACCTGTGTCTCACACCCAAGTTTTTCGAAATGATTTCTACCAGTATCTGCAACCTTACACGCACTGTTGTGATTTGAGGAAAGGGTAATACACCGCCCTGTCCCCTCTTTCTAACTGTTGTTTGACCTCGGTCGTCTAGGGGTAAAAGTAAGTGGGAAGTTGTTTTGGCCTGCTTCCATTAATATTAAGTTTTTATATAATTTCTATTTGTGTTAAAAAGTAAAAAACAAAAAAAAATGGACGAAAAAATTTCCCTTTTCTTGATTCCCTGTTCTTTTTAACGTTGATATCACAATATTTCTGAAAATATCGCAATGTTTGTGAATGGTTTTTCCCTTGTGAAGATTATTTGCTTTTTTTTCTTGGGGGAGGCCACTAAATTTTTTAAAATTTTAACAAGGGCTCAAATTAAAATTTTTGATAACGTTAAGTAGTAAAAGTTGATTCTTCAAAAAGTCAGACTGGCCCATGGTCCCCTGCCAGCAACCTTGGCTCTATCCTTGTTATTTACAAATAATATATACCTGCTTCATATTAATCTTTGTCACGCGTGATTTATTTTCTATATATTTTTGGCCTCTTTTTTTAATTTTGTTTAATGCTGTCAAATCAGGTTTAAGAGGCTCTGTTTGGCTGCTGTAAAGACTTATTTAGAATATCATCTTGATTGCTTCAACCTTGAGAATTCAACTTCTGTTTTAATTACTACAGGTGAAAAAGGTATTGGGAAAAGTGGCAAACCCCTTCATTATAAAGGGAGTTCATTCCACAGGATCATTCCCAGTTTTATGATTCAAGGCGGTGATTTTACACATGGGGATGGAAGGGGAGGAGAATCAATATATGGAAGCTCTTTCCCTGATGAGAATTTCAAACTAAAACATACAGGACCAGGTAAGTCTGTGAGNATAGAAGAAGACCTTTCATCAACTAAATCCAAAATATCATTAACTTAATTGGGGACTAACCATTATAAGACGAGTAAATCCTGAATATAAACAAATTTCATGTACTGAATAATAACAATGGGAGTTTTACTATATCCAACTTTTTTTTTAATATTTAAATTATTAGACCAATGGGTTTTCTACAATTTCCTTTTCAAAAGTTAAAAAAAAAATCTGCAACTTAAGAGAATCTTATGTACTTATTGATTTTCAGTTTAGTTCTGGAGATTAAATTACTGTAGCAGAAAAATGTGTTGAAAAGGCTGCTATCCCTTTCAGTTGTCTTGCTGAACGTTGTATAAGAGAATCGTGAATCTGAAATCATCCAGCCACTATCGCTATATATAGTTATCCTTGGTCAACAGTGTCAACAGAAGCATGAAACTCGGAGCATGTAGCGACTGAGGAAAACTACCTGTCACAATTGTTAATGTATTAGGAACGTTAATAGCAAAATATTTAATGTTAAAGAATCAAAAAGTCTTCAGGTAAGGTACTATTAACTGGTTTTTATTTCGCGAGGTCTGCTGCTGCTCTCCCTAGAACTCCATCTGTTGCTGCTATCATTTAGCAATAATTAATTGAATTTTTGAGTATCTTGGGTGCAGGCTTTTTGTCAATGGCGAATGCTGGTCCAGATACCAATGGGTCCCAGTTTTTCATCACTACTGTCACGACTAGTTGGTAAGCTAGCTGCATTTTCTGCAGTGGATTGTCAAATATCAGAATACATATTAAACTGTATTTACGTTAATACATACTTTGATGTGTTCAAATGCTTTTATGTATGTTCCTGTTGTCAGGTTGGATGGCAGGCATGTTGTTTTTGGCAAGATTTTGTCTGGAATGGATGTAGTTTATAAGATTGAAGCAGAAGGGAGGCAAAGCGGCAAGCCGAAGAGCAAAGTTATCATTGCAGACAGTGGCGAGCTGCCACTTTAAAATCGTAGATCTCCGAAGAACGGTTTCACAAATAAATTATGACATTCAACGACGTGTTTTATTTATGCCAAAAAAATTGTCCATATGCTTTTATTAATGAACTCCTATGTGCTGACTGTTAATGCATGCCGATTGGCAT
Source organism: Nymphaea thermarum (assembly GCA_011799765.1). Classification (NCBI taxonomy): domain Eukaryota; kingdom Viridiplantae; phylum Streptophyta; class Magnoliopsida; order Nymphaeales; family Nymphaeaceae; genus Nymphaea; species Nymphaea thermarum. The sequence continues at coordinate 120,322 of JAANDH010000861.1, forward strand.
GCTCACAGACGTCTATGGATTGGTCTGAATGGTTACTTATGCTTGCAGATGACTGTTTAGTCGATGGTGATTCGTCTAGTTCTGTTACCCTTTTCGGTGGGCCAGCTGTGTTCAACCCCGTAGAGAGAGTATGTAAGGCTTACAGGCCTTAATTGCAATCTGATTCCACTATTCACCCAGTCTTCCATGTTTCTTAGCTGAAATCTAGCTATGTAAGTGGTTGTCAGCCTACTTCACCAGCCCCACTCCCCACTCCTACTAATACTTAGTACTCACTTTACCAAAAATTATATGCCATAGTTTGGAAATTTGTTTGAAATATTGGGTTCATTAGATCTGGAATTTGGATGAACCTCGTTTCATTTTTCTTGGTTAAATTGAGTTTTATTTATTTATATTAAAAAAATTAGTTAGTTGGAGTTTACCAAGATTACTAGGGTAGACTTACTCCATTAGACAAATGTGCCAATTTCATTGAAGTGGTCTCCAGTTCTCTCCCAATTGAGCGCACTCGTCTTGTCTTGAGCTGCCGGTTCCTTTTCGAGGGGGGAAAAAACCTAGCCTATCATCTACCATCAGACCACTCATCCGACCCTTCCAGCCAACCCTCTTCTAAAGTCTCTCCAATTATTTCTCTTCATCTGAAACTTCTTGGTCCATGGAGGTTATGCCTCTATCCTCTTTATTGAAAGAATGAAAAGAACAAAGAATTGTAGTAAGGGGAGGGAGCAAATGCGCTCCAACCTTCACCAAAATCAATCACAGCGGCTACGTACGATCCCGTCTTATTCACACCCAACACAGCAATTGATGCCGATCAGGTCTTCCTAGCCGCAATCTGAATCTCAAGACCACCTTCACTCACCTTGGGCTAATGACCAGGCACAAAGGCCGTCTGGGTCAACCCCCATTGCGTATACCATCACAAAGCCCATCCCTGGGAAGCCATTTTATGGTTGTCTTGCTGGATAGAATGGATAAGCAGTCAATGGCATCAGCACTGGTCCTTCTTCATTGTAACCAATAAATCCGTTTCAATCAAGTGCATCTCTAAGAGAGGTTGATCGTTTAGTTTCTTACTTTAACTAGTTCAAGAGATAGATTACAAGAGTAAAGTACCTAACCAGAAAATGAGTTTTTGTTCGCTATTTAAAAAAAGGTAAATGATTCATGAACCAGTGGCAGAGATACACATGGGCTGGTGCCGGCCACTGAACTAACTTACAAAAATGAGAAGACAATATGATAACTTGAAAATTACACGGAGTGCCGGCCACTGAACTAACACTGTAAATACTTACCTCTTAAAGTTCAACTTGATCAATCCCGCTAATGTTCCCCTCAGATTAAAGCCCAACCATCTTGTGAAATAGACAAAGGCATAAAGAGAGAGAGATTACTGGTCTAACCAGCTCCCTGTGTTTAATGAATATTACTCGTCCCCTATAACGATATTCACATCCAAAAATCCACGATATATGCATATATGGCTCCAGATGTGGGTATTTGAAGGCGTTACAGGATGGATCAATCAAAGGATACGGTGTATAGTTCTTTTACCAAACTAGTGATTAACGACGGGTCACCGCCTCAGAAGCCATTGATGAGTACTTTCAAGGGGGGATGGTGAAATTGAGAAATCAACCTCAATGGAACGGCAGATGTCGTCTATTATTTGCAGTAGGTAATGGTGATTGATGGTGTGAGAGCACCTGTATATATAGTCTTCCTCGAATTATCTGCAACTGCGGGGGCGATGGTAACAGTACTCGATAATTGGGCAGACGAAAATGGTGGTTTCTTGGAGAGACGCTAATTTTTACACTTTTAGGGACACTTCTTTAATATATATATATATATATTGTGAAGAACAACTGCCCGTGACAACCACACTGCCAGTCTGCCACTGGTTCAGCATTCTGCCACCTATGTGTCAAATGTCAAATGTCAAAATGGGAACAATAATGGGAACCGTTATTGCCATCATGTCCGTGCGTGTTTCCGGTGGGATATCGGAAAGAATGTCAAATCGAACCACTGTATAGTGAGAAAAATCAAATTATAATAGAACAACAGAGTGGATTCGGATTTGGTTTTAGATAATCTCCAACCACAAGACAATTTGATATAATCGTTAATCCAAACTAGTGATTAACAATTGTTGATTGGATATGCATGTACTTAGTAATAAGACAATTTGATATAATTGATCAAGAAAATCGGACTTAGATTCGGATTCCGAATTAATGCATGTAGGACCTAAATACAATTATCGGTGAGATCTATTAATCTTGTTGGCTTACCGGATTTGCCATAGAGGAAATGGAGCCGGTGATCAATAAATGTATTTGTTAATTACCCATTTAAATTAGAGTGCAAATCAATTTTATATAACTGGGGTCTCAGGTTGAGAATCTTGACTTGCCCTACATTAAAGGAAATCCCAAATCAATCCGGAGCTCAACACAATAATACATCGACAGAGACAGTAACGCTATGCTCAGAAGCCTTTCCTTTACGGAATTACATTCATATTTTAAGATGAAGTTTTTTAAGTAAAACATATAGATTGCCTTGGAGACATATCTCGTATTCTCCCTTATGTCAATGAATGCGATTCAAGGTTATAGAGGTTTTTTAATTTTTGAAATCAATTTTAAATATTATGTCTATCGGTAAGGCCCATTTTATGAAGTAATTGAGAGTGAAGTTTCAAGTATAATACATGAACTAGAAAGTGCTATTATAGAAAAACGAGTTGAACCCTTTGACATTCGACACCATGCTTGCATTTCCTTAGTTTGATCCCAAAGTCGAAGTGACAAAATGTCACAGATAAGAATAAGTAATGGAAACAAATAAACTTTGCCATGTAGCAACTATAAAATTAATTATAAAGCCAATTATAGTGTGCAATTTTATAACTTTTTAATAAAAAAAAAAAGAATAACACATCCAACAACCAATACCTCCAAACAAACAAGTCACACGAAATATTGTCACATGATATATATATATATATAATACGGCACATGATAGCTAAACATGGTAATAGCAAGACAGAAAAATATAAAGTTAACCCAATCAATGTAATCTGAAAATTATAACTCAATTGAAAAGACGCTTCTTCTGCCGCGCTTTATGCCATTTCTTACATACCAAAAAAAAAAGATTTTAAAATTATTTAAATTAAATAATTACTTACTATTTAATTTGAAAAAAAATGTCCATACCCATTAAAAGTTTCTTTGGGGCAAATCGAATTTCTTTTTTGCTGCCCATTAAACGTCAGTTGAAGAAAATGTCCGTTGGACGATTTTTGCGCAAACATATTTCAGGAAATTTCGGATCCACTTTCCTGTTTGATGAAAATGACCGTTAGGGCTGGCATGGTGAGCATCGGCTTCTGCCGCAGCGGCCGTCCTCCTCCTTGCAGCTTCCTTCTCCTTCCTCTAGTCCTGCAGCTTCGTGGGTGAGCGGAACGGCGTCGGCGGTAAACAGTTTCCGTCCGGCGACGTCTGCTTCGTGTACCGGCTGCCGTGAAGGTTTTCAAAGCTCGTCCGGAAGCCTGCTTCAAAAGGGATTGGTTGAGAGGGCGCTGGAGCTCTCCGTGGCTTTTGTTCCTCTCATCGTCTTCTTCACCAACGGAAATCTCTGAGATTTCCACCGACTGCAGGTTCCTCTCCCTCCCCCCCTTCTCTCTCCTGCGATGAATTAGATTGATTGTGTTCTGTTCTGCTATTTCCTTGTCCTATTTCTCCTTTCTTACCTTGTTCAGGTTGGATAGATTTGA